>PVJI01014801.1:0-42988 GCA_004026765.1 Micronycteris hirsuta
AGGCCAATAAGCAAGACATGTTTATTTTTGGTTTCCAGAAACATGGAGGCTTCTTGTTATTCAGCGAAATGAATTGCCAGTGTTTTTAGTCCATCTAAAGCCCTGTCTCAGGCATCAAAGTAACTACTACCGACACCCTCTATTTCAGCTTCAGGCAAGTGTCACTCAATGGCTTTCTGACCGGAGCGTCAGGGCTTGAAGCCTTTGGTTGACTCAGGCTTAACTTCACAGCAAGCCTTTTGTTTTGTTTTTAAAGGATTTTATATTAATATGAATCATTTGTTGACTCATTGTCATGACAACATCTCTTACATTTTCAGCTGATTTTAATATAAGATCTAAGAGAGTTTTCCAGGGCAGTGGGGCTAATCATAAGACTTTGTCTATATTTCTTTGTGTCCATTTCTCTTTCCCCAGTGAGTCACCTTCATCATTACTGTGGCCAGGCCAGCAAGCAGCTGAACACTAGTTAATGCCTCATCTGTAGTTTACCATGGCCATTTGTCTGTCTCAGGAAAATCCCCCAAGATAGCCATGCTCCTTTAAAGTAGCTCAAACCCATGGCAAAAAAAAAAAAAAAAAAAAAAAAAAATCTGAGACATTACCTTTATCCTTAACTGGATCTAAGGTTGTCAGCAGGAAGGGCTGAGCTGCAAGATAACTATTATCATTTCTCCTTAACAAGAATTATTCGTCTTAACATCCATATTCTAAAGGAACCAGCCAAAGTTCAAAGTTTGCCTGTTTTTTTTACCATTTCAGTCATGAATTTTCCTACTGCCATCTTTAGTGAAGATATGAACCTCTGTAACTGTTGTATGAAAGGGAGTAGAATCTTCCACCCACCCAGGACAATCGTGGCATCATTTGCTACAGTGGCATGAATTTGAGGCTGACTGCCAGATTGGTGAGGAAGATACAACCCACAGAGGAATTATCAACAGCCAGGAGACAGCTGTTTGGAACTTATTTCCTAATATACAGCCTATAACTACTATCCTGTTTAGTTTCTTAAACAGTCATGTATAGTCAATAAAGTGGAGGATTTTTATTGTCCAATATACCATACAATTTGGTTAACGTATTTGCTACCATTGCCTGTGAACTTTCCTTAAATCCCATTAATTAGCCAATGAAGCCCTCACTCTTCCTCTGACATTCCTGTTTCTCTCATCATCTCTTCTTTTGCAAAAGTTATCAACTGTGAAGCGTCTGAGATTTTCCTTTTATGCAAGCTGTAAGTTAGCCTGCCACAGATTCAGAGTCTGGCAGAAAACACAAGACTCCTGGGTCAGAGAAAAATGACAGTTTATTATTCATAGTAGCAGCAGCCAGCACTGGCTTCGGTTCCCTGAGCCCCAGTTTCCACAGGGCAACATGGAGAGGTGATGCCTGCACACACAGTGGACTGGATTGTCAGAGAGGAACCCTGAACTTAGGAAACCTGAGTCTTTTGTAGTAGCCAGTAAGCAAGTCTTCCCAATGCTCCAGAGGGAGACACTATCTCTGTTTTCCAACATTGTTCACTATACAACCATCTTTAAAACATAGTCTAGAACAAAGGCAGTCAGTGCTTCTGCTCACAAAAGCTACAAAAACCAGATTTCTTTCAACAGCCTTTCTGAAGAGTGTTCTACTGTCGATCCTCACTGCCTCCACTGTTTCTTGCCGACATGACCTATAATGTCTCAGGGCACTTGCAGCTTTTAGGAGAATGGACACAAATTTTTCTTTCTTTCTTTTTTTAGTACAATAACAAAATTTAATGCTGATATTCTTTCTTTTAAAAAATGAAACAAGAGGTATTTTCTTTTATTATTAAGATGGTAATTTGTTGAAGAGGCTATATTTACTCCATTGTATGCTTCTGTCCCCTTCGTCAAATATTAATTGATCATAGATACTTGGGTTTATTCCTGGGCTCTCTATTCTTTAAAAGGGTTTTATTTATTTATTTATTTATTTATTTATTTATTTAGATTTTTATTTATTTATTTTCAGAGAGAGGAGAAGGGAGGGAGAAAGAACAATGTATGGTTGCCTCTCACATGGCCCTCACTGGGGACCTGGCCTGCAACCCAGGCATGTGCCCCGACTGGGAATCGAACCGGGACCCTCTGGTTCCCAGCCCGTGCTCAATCCACTGAGCTACACCAGCCGGGCTATTTATTTATTTTTTTTGAGAAGGGAAGGAAGGGGGAGAGAGGTGGAGCGAAGCATCAAAGTGCAGCTGCCTCTTGTATCCCCCCACCCCCACTACTTGGGACCTGGCCAGCAAACTGGGCGTGCTCCCTCACCAGGAATCCAACTGGCAACCCCTTGGTTTGCGGGCTGACACCCAATCTACTGAGCCATGCCAGCTAGGGCTGAGCTCTCTATTCTGTTCCATTGATCTATGTGTCTGTTCTTATGCCAGTACCAGACTATTTTGATTACTGTGGCCTTGTAGTTTATCAGGCATTGTGATCCCTCCTACTTTGTTCTTCTTTCTCAATATTGCTGCAGCTATTCAGGATCATTTATGGTTCTGTATAAATTTTTTAAATGTTTGTTCTATATCTGTGAAATATGTCATTGGTATTTTAATAGGGATTGTGTTGAATCTATAAATTGCTTTGGGTAGTATGGACATTTTGATGATGTTAATTCTTTCTATCCATGAACATGGTATATGCTTCCACTTGTTTGTGTCTTCCTTAATTTCTTTCTTGAGTGATGTATAGTTTTATGAGTACAGGTCTTTTACCCCATTGGTTAGATCTATTGCTACGTACTTTATTTTTCTTGTTGCTATAGCAAATGGGATTTTTTCCCTTAATTTCTGTTTCTCATATTTCATTGTTGGTGTACAAAAATGCCTTTGATTTCTGAATATTGACTTTTTATCCCACTGTTTTGCCAAATTCACTTGTTAGGTCAAGTAGTTTTTTAGTGGATTCTATCGGATTTTCTATGTACACTATCATGTCATCTGCAAACAATGACAGTTTTACTTTCTCCTTTCCAATTTGGATGCCTTTTATTTCCTTTTCTTGTCTGATTGCTGTGGCTAGGACTTCCAATACTATGTTGAATAGAAGTGGTGAAAGCAGACATCCTTGTCTTGTTCCTGGTCTTAGTAGGAAAGATTTTAGTTTTTGCCCATTGAGTATGATATTGACTGTAGGTCTCTCTTATACGGCCTTTATTATGTTGAGGAATGCTCCCTCTACTCCCAGTTTGCTGAGTGTTTTTATCATAAATGGGTGCTGTGCCTTATCAAATGCTTTCTCTGTGTCTATTGATATGATCATGTGATTTTTGTTTCTCCCTTTGTTTATGTGGTGTATTATGTTTATTGATTTGTGAATATTATACCATCCTTGCATCCCTGGGATAAATCCCACTTAATTACAGTGTATGATCTTTTAATGTATTGCTGGATGTGGTTTGCCAATATTTTGTTGAGAATTTTAGTGTCTATGTTCATCAGTGGTATTGGCCTGTAGTTTTGTTTCTTTGCCATGTCTTTATCTGGTTTTTGGATTAGGATGATACTGGGTTCGTAAAAAGAGTTTGGGAGTCTTCCCTCTTCTTGAATTCTTTGGGATAGTTTGTGAAAGATAGGAGTTAGCTCTTCCTTAAGTGTTTTGTGAAATTCTTCTGTGCAGCCATCTAGTCTGGGGCTTTTGTGTGCTGGGGTTTTTTTGATTACTGCTTCCATTTCACCAGCTATTATCCATCTGTTCAGGCTTTCTGCTTCTTCATTGAGTTTTTGGAGATTATATTTTTCTAGAAATGTGTTCATTTAACCCAGGTCTTCAAATACCTTGACATAGAGTTGTTCATAGTTAATTTCTTACAATCCTTTGTATTTTTGTGGTATCAGTTGTAATCTCTTCTCTTTCATTTCTGATGTGCTTATTTGAGTCCTCTTTCTTTTTTTCTTGATAAATCTGCTTAAAGGCTTGTCAATTTTTTTTTTTTATCTTTTTGAAGAACCAGCTCCTGGATTTATTGATCCTCAGAATTGTGCTTTTAGTCTCTATGTCTTTTAATTCTGCTCTGATCTCGGTTATTTCCTTCTTTCTACTTGCTCTGGGCTGTGTTTGTTGTTGTTCCTCCAGTTCTTGCAGTTGTAGGGTTAGGCTGTTTATTTGAAATGTTTCTATCTTTTTTAGGTAGGCCTGTATCGCTATGAACTTCCCTCTCAGGACTGCCTTTGCTGTGTCCCGTAAGTTTTGGACTGTTGTGTGTTCATTTTCATTTTTTTTCAGAAACTTTTTGATTTCTTCCTTGATCTCATTATTAACCCACTCATTGTTTAATAGCATGCTATTCAATCTTCATGGATTTGAAAGTTTTTGAGTTTTTTTCCTTCAGGCTGGTTTCTAGTTTCAGGTCCTTGTGGTCTGAGAAAATGTTTGATATGATTTTAGTTTTCTTGAATTTGTTGAGGCTTGTTTTGTGTCCTATTGTGTGGTCTATCTTTGAAAATATTCCATGTGCATTTGAAAAGAATGTGTATTTTGCTTCTTGGCATGAAAGATTCTATATGTATATATCAGTTAATTCCATTTGATCTAGGGCATTGTTCAATGCCGCAATATCCTTGTTGATATTTTGTTGGAAGATCTATCCATCTTTGACAGTGGGGTGTTAAAATTCCCTAGTATAAGTGTGTTGCTGTCTATGCCTTTTTAAAGTCCTCCAAGATTGTCCTTATATATTTGAGTGCTCCTATGTTGGGTGCACATATATTTATAATGTTTATGTCTTCTTGATGGATTCTTCCCTTGAGTATTATGAAGTGTTCTTCTGTGTCTCTTTTTATGGTCTTTGTTTTGAAGTCTATTTTTTCTGATACAAGTATTGCTACCCTGGCTTTTTTTCCTGATTATTTGCTTGGAATATTTTTTCTATCCCTTGACTTTCAGTCTGTGTAGGACTTTTGTTCTAAAGTGGGTCTCTTGTAGGCAGCATATTTTTAGAGTCACATTTTTTTATCCGTTCAGATACCCAATGTCTTTTGATTGGAGCATTTAATCCATTTACATAGAAGGTTATTTTTGATAGGTCCTTGTTCATTGCCATTTTACTTCCTTCGTACCTGTGTTCTTCTTTCTCTCACTCTTCTTCTTCCTTTTCTTAAAGCAGTCCATGTAGCATATCTTGCAATGTTGGTTTGGTAGAGGTGTATTCTTTTAGCTTTCTTTTGTCTGGGAAAACTTCGTATCTTGCTTTTCATTTTAAATGAGAACTTTGGTGGATAGAGTGGTGTTGGTTGCAGGCCTTTGCTTTTCATCACTTGGAATATTTCTTGCCATTCCCTTCTGACTTGTAGTGCTTCTGTTGAGAGGTCAGCTGCTAGCCTTATCAGAGCTCCCTTGTATGCCACTTCCCCTTTTTCCTTTGCTGCCTTTAAGATTCTCTCTTTGTCTTTGAATTTTGCCATTTTAATTATGATGTGTCTTGGAGTGGGCTTCTTTGGGTTCCTCTTGATTGGGACCCTCTGTGCTTCCTGGATTTGCATGACTTTTTCTCTCATCAAATTAAGGAAGTTTTCCATCATTACTTTTTCAAACAGGTTTCTTATCCCTTGCTCCTCTTCTTCTCCTCCTCCTGGTATCCCTATTATACAGATATCATTACGTTTCATGTTGTTCTGCAGTTCCCTTAACCCCTCTTTATTCTTTTTGAGTCTTTTTTCCTTTTCTTGCTCTTCCTGGGTGTTTTTTTTTCTACCCTGTCCTCCAGCTTGCTGATTCAGTCCTCTGCTTCATTAAATCTGCTTTTGATTTTTTTCTACTGTCTTCAATTCAGACATTGTATTCTTCATTTCCTCTTGGCTCTTGTTGATCGTTTCTATGTTGTTTTTCATGGTATAATTCTCAGTAAGTTCCTTATAGCTTCCCTGTGGTTTTTTGTAATTCTCACTGAGCTCACTGAGCTTCCTTATAACTATTGTTTTGAACTCAATATCCGATAGTTGACTTGCTTCTGTTTCATTTAACACTCTTTCTGAGAATTCCTCCTTTCCTTTTATTTGGGGGTTGTTTCTTTGTCTTCACATTATTTGTGAGACTCTTTTTGTTTGCCTCTGCTTCCTAAATTGATCTGTTTTGACTCCCTGAGTTTGTGGTGTGACTTTCTTTGGTAGGAAATCTGTGAGATTCAGTGGTTCAGTCTCCTTGATCTCCTGAACTTGATGCTCTTGGCATGCCCTTTATGCTGTTTATGTTGGTTCCATGGGTGTAATTGGGCTTTGATTGTTGTTGGGTCATTCTTTGGTGGGTCCTTCCCTCCAGGTGGTTGACTGAGGGTCATTCTGCTCACCATATCTTGTGTGCTGTTGTGCAGGTACTGCCAGAACAAAACCACAAAGCCCAGGGAACAAACCCATATTCACCAAAAAAGCCCCACCCCCACAATCTCACTATCAACAGCAAATGAACCCATATTAATAAGGGTTAAAGAGATTAAGACTATTATAAGAAAGGAGAGAGATAAACTATGGTACAAAATCTAGTGACTTAATATGAACAAACTTGATGGATAAGAAATGAATGTTAAAAAACTATGCAGGGAAGAAAATGTCACTAATCATGGAGAAGACCATGATGGATTTCGTCTTAGTAGCCTCTAGTATTTACTACTCTTTTTTCTTTCTGGATCAGCCTCTAGTGATGTCAGATGTTGACCCAGTATGACCTTAGGCAGCCCACTCTGAGACTTCCAGGGATCTACTGTCTGTGGCTGATTCCTTCAGTTAATCTAGTCACTCAGCACTAGCAGAGACAAAGGCTCTTTGGTTAGGAAAAACCATAGGGTGGGGCAAAATCCCTTCTGGTGTTGGAGATATTGTTTATCCTCAGGCTGCTGCTGCTTGGAGTGATGACTCAGCACTGGAATCTCAGTGGCTGCTCTCTCAGTTCTCTCCCCAAAGCCTCAGGCATCTCTAGCCCACTCTGCCCCCAGCTTTGCTGGAGCCCAGGGTAAGTGGCTGCATGTGAAAATTTGTGCTTTGGCCCTTTAAACGGCTCTTTACATCTCCAGCCATCCATCTCAGGTCCAGAGCACCCCTGCTGCTTTTCTCAGCTGGATGTTATCTGTGTACTCCTTGGGCTCTGGTGTTCTAGGCTGGACAGCTTAGGTTTCAGACCCCACACTTCTCAGGGTGGATCCAACCAGTTGCTTAATTATCCCTCCAGCGCTACCACCTGTGGGTGCCTGGCCAGCCTTCTCGAGTCTCCACCACACTCCGTACCAGTCCGTTTGTGCTGAAGATGATTCTGTCTGTCCGAGATTATAAGACTTCTTTCTTGCTGTTGTTCATGTGTTTGTTCTGGGTGATTTCTCCACAACTTAGTTGTAATTCCAGATTGGTCCTGGGAGGAGGTTAGTGTGGCTTCCATTCACTCCTCTGCCATCTTGCCTCCTCGACACAAATTTTTCTTGAAATGCTTTTTTCCATCAGCTTCAGTTTTCCTCCTACCTCCCTGGCAACAACTTGCCAACCTCATGTATGGAGTATTTCTTCTTATCCATTAAATATTGGTTTTCCTTAATAATATGGAGATGGCTCCTAATTCCAAAACTTGGCCCACATCTCTGTGAGCTTCCAACTGTGTCTGTCCACTTACATATAACAAACATCTCGAACACACATGTTCAAATTATCTTCATTTTCTCTCCTATCTAATCCTTCTGAGGAATGACAGCATCAGTATTCCTCATTTCATTAAACAGCATCACCATTTATTTATCTTAAATCATTTACTCATTCATACAATATTTATTCATGTGGTAAGTATTAGGTCGAAGTTGTTTAAGAAACCAGATGGATGCAGCGAGCAAAGGGGCAGGGTTTATTAGTGGGGAGAAAGATGGGAAATTGGAGCCAGCCAACGGAGGTTGAGATTCTCTTGGTTGTTCTTAGGGCAGGGTTTTTGAGTGCAGAAGGCTGCGAAGGGTAACTGGTTGGGGTGTCAGAGTCTGATTGGCTAGAGCTGGTAGCTGGGTGCCGTTTCTGCTGACCATTGTTCCTGATACATCTTGTCAGCATCGGGTTAAAGCTGCATCCTGTTATGCCAGGTAGGCTGACCCCAGACCCCAACCTTAGCCAAGCATCTGTTTGCCCTGGTAGGGTCGGCAGGCAGTTTCCCAGGCAGGCAGTTTCCCATGGTGCAGTTTCCTGCCTGGTGACTTTCCATTCCTCCTAGGCCTGCTTATGACAGCATCAATATTCCTCATTTCATTAAACAGCATCACCATTTATTTATCTTAAATCATTTGCTCATTCATACAATATTCATGTGATAAGGTCTCTTGCACTTATGAACTTGCATTCTAATGAAGGCAAAACACAATAAACAAGAACACAAATAGCACTTAATTACATTACAAATTACTATTAGTGCTTTGAAATAATCAGTAGAGTGAATCTTTTTTTGCTCAGGTGGTCAAGAAAAGTTCTCGCTGTGCAGTTACATTTTTGCTAAGCCTAAAATAACGCTAAAGAATGACATCTGAAGAGCAGTTGAGGCAGAGGGAATAGCAGAGACAAAGGCTCTTTGGTTAGGAGAAACTTGCATATGTGAGGTAGAGAACCATCGCTAGAGCTGCCAAAGGGAGGGGGAAGAGCGGCACATGGTGAGGCTGCAAAGGAAGGCAGGTTCCAGGTCATGCAGGGCCACAAAGGCATGCAAAAATTTTTCAAAAACAGCTTTATTGAGATATAATTCACATACCACACCGTTCACCCATTTGAAGTGTGGAATTCAATGGTTTTTAATATATTGACATGAGTGTGCAAGCATCACCACAGTCATTTTTAAAACATTTCATCACCCCCAAGAGAACCTCTCACGCCCCACCCCCTAAAAAAGCAAACAAAAAAGAAACCCAATAACCTTCAGCCAGTACTCCTTATTTTTCCTCCCTTGACCTAGCCCTAAGCAACCACTTTCTGTTTCTATAGATTTTCTTATTCTGGACTTTCATATGAATGGAATCACATAGTATGTGGTCTCTGTGGTTGGCTTTTTTCACTTAGCATACCATTTCCAAGGTTCATCCATGTTGTGGCATATCTCAATACTTTGTTCCTTTTCATAACTGAATATTATTCCATTATATGGATATACCACCTTTTATTAATCCATTTGTCCATTGATGTATATTTGAGTTGTTTTCATATTTTCGTTACTATGCTGCTATAAACATTTCTGTACAAGTTTTGGCCTGGTCATATTTTTATTTCTCTTTCATTCTACCCCTAACATTCCTGGGAGTGGAATTGTTGGTTCATATGGTATCTCTATGTTTAATTATTTGAGGAACTACCAGACTGTTTTCCAAATTGGCTGCATCATTTACAGCCGTGTGTACTGGTTCCAGTGTCTCCACACCCTTGCCAACACATACTGTTGTCTGACTTTTTAAATTCTAGCTGTTGTAATGAGTTTCATGTAAAAGTGCCTGAAAATAAGAGGTCTATTAGAAGGCTGTTGCATTGTTTCAGGCACAAGATCATGCTGGCCTGGTATGCTGTGACAGTAGGGAATATACACGAAAGTGGACTGGAATCAGATACCTGGGAGTTATCCTTGGTCACCGCCAGCCCCACATTTAATCAGCTCTGCCTCCTAAATGTACCTGGATTGTACCCCCAGACACCCATTTACACTGCCACTTCCCTCCTTCAGTCACCATCAAATCTCCAGGATCTCACTGGTCTCCCAACTCCCAGTCTTCCCTACATCAATCTATAACAGCAGCGAGAGTGATTTTACTTATCTGAGCATGTTATTTCTCTGCTTAAAATTCTCTACTGGCTCCTCCTTGCTCTGAAGATTATAACCCTAATTCCTAAAAGGAGTTGGTAAGGCCTTTCAATTTAACTGCTGATGACTTCATCACATTTCCTACTCCTCCTTCCCCATCCTGAGCTCCAGCCCATGCATAACTCCTTCCAGAGCTTTGAATGGTATTTGTCCTCTTGTCCACTATATTAATTTGGGCTCCCATAACAAACATACCGTAGTCTGGATATCTCAAACAACAGAAATTTATTTCTTCATATTTCTGGAGGCTAGAAAGTCCAAGATCAAGGTTCTGGTTGATTCAGTCTCTGGTTAGAGCTCTCCTCCTGGTTTGCAGATGGCCAATTTATGTTGTCTGTGTCCTCACTTGGCAGTGGGAGGGAGAGGGAATGAAGAAGAAGAAGACGACAGAGGAGGGAAAAGAGAAGGAGAAGAGGAGGAGGAGGAGGAAGGAGGAGGATGTCAGATCCTATCAGATCAGGGCCCTATCCTTATAAACTTATTTAACCTTAATTACTTCCTAGAAGCCCTCTCTACAAATACAATTACATTGTACGTTAGGGCTTCAACATATGGATTTTTTCTGTCCATAGCATTCACAGTACTTTGTTCACACAGAACCATTTGGCTGAACAATCTTTCCCAGCAGTCTTTGCCTAGTTGACTGAGCCTGATCCCACAGTTCTCAACTTAGACATCACTTTCTCCAGGAAGTCTTCCCAGCCCCGGTAAGGCAGCTATTAGTTTCTTCTAAATATCCCCCTCAGCTTCCTATATTTACCCTATCGTTGCATACATCACACTGTGTTGCAATTGCCTTTTTATCCATTTCTGTTCCTCATTAGATTGTAAATGCCTTAAAGCCTGGTCATCTGTCTTGTTTATTGTTGGGGTCTCAGCACCAAGAACAATTCTTGACAAATAACACTAGTCACTCAATTCATATTTGTTGAATGAATTATGCCTTCACCATTTTGAATAGAATTTATTCTTTCTCTAGAAATATCTGTAATACTCAATAATCTATATGCCTGAATTATGGGGTTTGGTATTCTAAACTACAGATGATACTAATAGGACTTGAATATTTTATGTGGGTTTAACATAAAATACTCACAGACTTCCAGTTAAAAAAAACAACTATAGTACCCTCAGACCATTCACATCACGGAGATTTTTGTTTCCCAAATTTAAGAAAGGCAAATAGCAATCACTTGCTTCCAAATCAATTCTTCATTTCTATGCCTCTCTTATTCTCCTTTCCTATATCATTAATCAAAGCCACCTCTAAGTAAGTTTTCTACTAAGCCATGATGACACTATTGGTGCTCAAAAATGCTAAATAAGAATGTTGTGGTGTTTCAGGTTGTTGGGTTTCTTCTGGAAAAAGGAGCAGATATCACCCTTTGCAATTACAACAATCAAACTGCAGTCCATGTGGCTCATTGTGATGTCCAAAGAAAACTCCTGGCCACCAATGCAATCCAGACTCCCCAAATGCAACTTCTACAAAGTTCATGGCAAGGTGATCTTGAACAGCTTCAACAATTGTTGGTCAGTCAAACTGATATTTGCTTCTGCTTTCGATGGGTTGGTGGGTGGTAAGAAGGGCACAGACTACATATGACTCTTTTTAAAGAAAAATAAGTTCTCTCAAAATGCAGTCCCAGGAATTTTCAGGCAAGAATATGACAAAGAAACATGGTCAAACAGGACACTGGAGTGAAAAACAAGATAATAAAAGAACAAAGCAGCAGCCTATTTCCACCTTCCTCCGGCTGGATGCGAGTCACGCAGCACCCTCGGGAAGATGTGCTTCTGGGATGCCCCGGGAGAGCTGTTGTCAACTTGCCCAGAAGCGTTCCCTTGACATCTTTGCCATTTGTACAATTGCTGTTTAGATCCCTTCGGACGAGTTTCAGTTATTATCTTTATCCTGAAAAGGGAATCAGAGAGCCTACGCTTTGCATCATATTTAGTTGTGACTACAGGAATTAAAGAGGATACATTTTTTAAAAATGCTTTCTTCTTAGGGTATTGATCTTCTTGTTTAGATTTTCAACCCATAGATATTCTTTTCCAGTGTAACTTGCAAAACCATATACATAACGAAGGACATTAATTATTGGTGGCCACTGTCTACTCTTGGCATTTACATTCATAGATTCTGTCAGGTCACATGACCTTCTATCTGAAAGGAAATCAATTGCTGCTAGGGAACAGTTTCTCCCATTCCCTTCTGGTAGAGACACAAATAGGTAAAGAAAAAGAGAACGGTGTTCTAGTCACCTGGAGTTTAAGAAAATATACAACAACATCCAAAGGACTCTACATTTTTTGTTGTATTAAGCGACAGTCTAAAATTACCATACCTCATAAATTCCAGCTTAGAATTTTTTTTGAAAGACAGTACATTTTATTTTAATGGCATTTGCTATAGTTGTAATCCAATGTCTATTTTTGCGACCACATTTTTCACCCCTAAAGACTGGCAGCTGAGTTTTAAGAAACTAGTATCTATAACTGAATCCAGAGGTTAATCAACAGACGCTGGAAATCATGTGCTGTTGTAAGACTATTCTCAGCTCGAAACTTTCATGTTGGTTCTGACTAATAATAAACATTGATATAAGAGGTGGTTTCTTTTCAGAGACTGAAAAAAATGTTAACTAATTAATTCCCACAGCACCCCGCTGAGGTAATGTCATTATCTGTAGTTTTTCCCTGGAGAAACTGGAGAATAGAGATATTGACTATATCATCATGGCAAAAAACGAAACAGATGAAAATTAGTGAGTTACTTTGGTCTATGAAATAAACAATTTGGATAATGTGGCTTTTCAGTAGCTTTTCAGTTTTGAATTGTCCAAATTTAAAATTTAATTAATTTAAAACATTAAAACAACAAAGAACATTTATATATCCACCATTTGATTATATAAACACCGTTAAATGAACGGCCTCATTATTGTAAGCCAGTCGTTCATTCCACAAATGTTTATGAGCATGTGTCAGACGCGCTGCTCTCCAATCATCAAAACAACCCGGCAGGGAAAACACTGTTATTGCCACTTTATAGCTGAGGACTCTGAAGGACAGTGAGTAGTGTTGCCAGATTTTGCAAATAAAAGTACAGAACACTCATTTAAATTTGAATTTTAGATAAATATCATTTTTTAGTATAATTATGTCCCAAATGAAAATTACTCATTGTTTAACTGGTGTGCCCCTTATTTCATCAGGGTGATTTAATCACCTCTTAACAGAGTGTCCTTGATCTAACCCTATCAGGGAGATTAAATAACCAACGTAAAAAAGCTGAAATTCAAACCCAGTTCTGTCTGCCTGTCAGGCCTGTGTTCTTCTAATCCATCAGCTCCTCCTCAATATATATATGAAAAAAGAATGTATGAAGTTAAATAAGATTTTGGGCAAGCAATGAAAATGCAAGGATTAATGTAAATAGACATTCAGAAAAACATAATGGAAATAAAGCTTCACGTTTTTAAAGGCATCTGAAGAATTCCTGGACGTAAATTTCCCAAACCAACATGGCTTGACCCCTCTGATGCTGGCTGTGAGAGACGTGGACCTGTTTGAGAGCCTTGAAATGCTAACAGCCTACAGACCTGCGGCGGTCCTGTCCGAGCTCCTCAGGCATCGAGCGTAAGTACCAGTGGTCAGGCAACAGCAAGGGAAGCGTGCGTACGCCATTCTTCCAGAAGCCATGTCCGTTTTGTAAATTATACATACTAAATGCACACGCATGTTCATAAAGGAGACTTCACAGTTGCAAAGTGATGTACAGTTGTTAGATGTTGCTATCTATTATTTTTATTACATTGGTCCTTTGTTTTATTGTTTTTGTTTTTTTTTTTTTTAGTTTTTCTTTTGGCAGTTACTAGGAATGTCAGATGATTCTTTAGTATGTAGCTCCCTACTTGCAAGATGTTACTGGACAGTTATTTAATGGACAGTACTAAAGCATTGTCCATTATCAAAAGCAATTTATAGTAATGATTTGAAATTATTCTAGAAATTACTGCATGCCAACATGCTCTTTGAGGAGAGAGCAAGTAAACACTTAACTAAAAAAAAAAAATCAGAGAAGGTTAACAGTCTCCTATGTTAGAATTGCAATTTCCAAATGCTAAATATCTTGTCATCAAATAAGAACAGATGGCCCAAGCTCTTTCATATGGATTTATTTTGAAAAAAAAAATAAGGAAAAAGGAGCCTCAAAAAGAAAAGTATAATCTAGAATGTGAGCTATTTTAGAAGTATTGGATAGTATAAGAGGTTGAAGATGGAAATTTGAAGGACCTCAGAATTTAGTGTGACAAACAGCTGAGGAGATGGTTACAAATTGAGCTGACTGGATACCACCCCAGAGATGAGGTTCAGCAGTCCTGGAGTGAATACAGGACAGCAAAGGATGCCGCATGGAGAAACGCAATCATGGCAGATGAGCAAATAGAGGTTCCAATAAATTAAATGACTTGCTTAAGGCCACATATCAAGGTAGTGGCAATCTCCTGGTCCTTTATGCTATTTCTTTTGAATCATGACCTTTGTTGGAGAAAAGACAATAATAGAATATTGCTGCCCAGTCCCATAACGATAGCTTCAAATTCAAAGGTGTGAGGTCAGAGACCATGATCAACTCTCTCCTTGTCCCAGAACATGACTAGGAAGTGTTATCGTCCTTTCTCTCACCATAACCTGTCGATAGGATTCTCATCATTTACCCTCTGGATCTCTCTGAGCTGATGTCTAATCCTAGGACTCAGTACAGGCTAGGGAGGCTCTCAGTGTCCTTGCAGGGAGCCCTAAGGTCAGCCAGTTGGGTTAACAACCACAGGGCAAAGCAAAGGGAAATGAAAAGACCGTGCAGAGAGGGACTTTATGACAAGATCACTCCACTCAACCAAGAGCCTATGAAATAAGCTTAATTTTAAAGAGAGATTCTATGCCATTCTACTATTTTGAATGATTAAAGAATTTGGTGTTAGTATTAGAAAAAAAGATATATCAGGAAAGTAAGCAGTTAGCTAAAACATTGGAAAGAAAAACAATGAAGTCAACTATTTGGAATGATAAGATAATGCTTGATCAAGATGTTTTTCTCTTTGCTTAATTTATACATCACTAAAGCATTATGAAAATTTTTGTTCAAAATTTTTCTGCAAATATTAGGATGTTTTTAGAATGGGAGTGGGAATAATATATATAGCATATCCCTTTTATTTAAAAATCTTGAAAAAATCACTATTTCATGCATTTTGAAGTCATTATCCCTAAACTACATAAGATTACTTTTATTTATTTGATGTCAATGTTTTCCCCTCCATATTCATCTTCTTTTTCAACAGATTTAACTAAATAATCTTTGATGTTGATTCTATTCCCCGTAGAGACCCTAAACTCTGTGATTTTAGTGGAAAATCAGCAATACATTATGTATCACAAATAAAGAGTTTTAAGAAACAGCAGTTATTGGACATTCTAATGAGTTCTATGCCAAAACCAGGTAAGTATTTCTATTCCACTCTCAAACTTTCCCAGCTCTAAGAGCCCTACTAGAAATCTTTCTTTTTCTACCTGTATTTGGTGGATCCATTTGAAGAAATCTAGCCAACAACTATTTGCTCAGCCTATTCCTCTGAGGAATACAAAGAGGCCTAAGACATGGTCCAAACTTGTGAAAGTGTTCCATATGGTCAGGGACACATCATGTTAGTCAGAGGAGAAAGAACTTATTGTGAACCTGAAAGGGAAAGGGGACTTATGGTGGTTTTTGAATGCCGGGTAAGATACGGTATGGAGAAGAAAAGAGAAAAGGTTTGATACAGGTGGGGAAAGGGAGTCTGAGCAAAGACACAGTGACAGCCATAGCAAAGGCACAATGAAGAATAATGCCACAGAACAACATGTGACTTTGTGAAACCTGACTGACTTTATTGTTTAATTGGCTTTTTGTCTGAAGCTTTTGGGCAGGAAACAATGCATACCTAAAATAGACTTCATGGAGGAGGTGAGACTCAGTCTGGTCCTTGAAAAATGGTAAGATTTGAACTTGTGAAGCAGAGACTCCATGCTGTAAGGGAGCTTGGTTATCCTAGGGCCAGGGAGGAGACTAGAACCGAAAGTTCGTGTCAGGGAAAAGGAACACATGGCATCAGATACATAAAGAAACTAGGTCCATTGAGGACCTATTAAATGTAAAGCTGAGGATATAATTTTTTTTCCAATAAAACAGAATCACTCAAGAATTCTGAACCAGAGAATGATGAACCCATATTTTAGGAAAATTAACCTGTTCTTATTCTGTAGGCTGGATTCAAAGAAAGAGACTCATGGCAGGGAGCTCTACTGAGAAAGTGTGAAAGTGTCTGTGTGTGGTGATAAGAACCAGGAAGAGAGGCCTCGGACAAAGGTGGTAGTGGGCCAGGCCGGTGCTGGCTGCGGTGCGTCTAAAAGATCTTGTGAAAGAAGGATTCACAGAACTTGACGTAAAGCGCAGAGAGGAGACACAAAGACAAAAGTTGAGAAAGGGTTGGGCTAAACATGATTCCGAAGTTCCAGCCCCGGGAGTGGGGAGGTGGAAAGTCAATCAATAAACCAGAAGACCATTGGTCTGGTGAGGATGTTGAAGGGAATGTGTTCAAAAGCAATGATCCATTGAGTGATGGAACCTGGGCACTTTGAAGGAACAGCTTTCTGGAGGACAGAGCTTCTGGGAAAGGACAGGTTGATAGGTTAGTCTGGGAGTTCTCTACACAAAGAAGATTGTGAGGACCTGAGAGTGGACAAGATCATTGAAGGGTTGGTGATGGTGAGGAAATTGCAAGAGATGGAGCTGAGGAGGAGCCCCCACCGTTAGAAAGTGGTGTGCACATAGGGTCTCAGCGGAGTGAGAGAGGGAGGAAGAGAATGGGGAGAGAGTTGCCAGAGGAGTACATGGAAACCTCAAATTAGAAAAGAGGTTACAAAGCAGATACTGTACGGAAGTGAGAGGTTTCAATGGCAGGAGAGAGGCAGAAGACAGATGGCAAAGAGTAAAGAAGAAAAATATGGGGAAGAAATAGAAGGTCTGAGTACAGATCATTTGTTCAATTTTGTTTTAGTTACAAGATAGATGGAACAGCCGTTAGAGGAGGAAGACGTTTTCATCCAAGAGCCCATGCTTATTTGAAAAAGTGTCAAGCTAGAAGCAGGGGTGTGAATAGGATGAGAACAGTGACCCTCAGGAGCTAACTAGGAGTTCACTGTTGGTTGTTCAAACTTTGTCAATTTAATGTGGCTTCAGTGCTAGACAGGAGGTGTGCTCGCAGTAGCTGAGTGTCTTTACCTTTGGCAGCTGTAGAGCAAATGCAATTTCCAGCCCATTGTTAGGGGTTTCACTTGGCAACTTTGCCTAATTAAAAAAACAAACAAGCAAAAACCCATTCATTCTGTGGACTCTCTGTTGGCCTCACATCTCTTCCTGTGAAAATTATCTCCTGAAGCTTCGTTAGGATCCCAGACCACTATTTCAGGAAAATCTTTGACAAAATGGAACTTAGTTTAAAACCAAGAGTTAGATCTTCCTTTGAAATTGCTGGAGATGAGTCTTGTCAAAACATGTTATTCTATTTCTTTTGGCAGAAAGACATGCTGAATCATTGCTTGACATTGGTCATGATACGAACTCTTCCCCAACGGATGTGACAGTTACTGAAAAACAAAATATGCTCCTGCAAAGCATCAGCAGTAGTGAGGTAAGATGCTCTCTTTAAAGAAACAAACCAACAAAAAATGGTTAACCTACTCCATCTACTGCTTCATTTTTGTTGCTTGAATATTTTATAACAATTATATACTACAATTATATTTTAATATAATAATAAATAAATTTAAAGCACAGTAAACATGACATTGTTCTTTGAGTTTAATCACAAAACAGTAATTAGCTAGTCAACTCTCAGTCTCATGTATTGTGTGTGTATGTTTGTGCATCTAATACCACAAAATATTGTTGCATCCACACCAAATAAAAAAGTGCAGCTTGTTTTTATGGATGTTAACATGGACAAGGAGATCATGAACCTGAGCATGTCAAATTCATCAAGCGTACCACAAAGGAGATGCCTCCTCATGTCGCTAGTGGTCACCTCCTGCCTGTGATGAATGACTCCACAAAAAGTCCCTCGTAGTACAGTAACAGTACTAGTGACAAAGACTGTTACTATGGAAATGTAACAGAAAACTGTGGAATGGCACGAAACAAATCGGTAACAGTGGTTGTCTGCGGGGAGAGACATAGATAGAAATGGACTTTACACTGTATCCTTATTTGTACCTCTTGAATTTTTATACAATTAACATAGTCCAAACAGTTAAAATATTACTACTCTATATCTTATTGATTAGAAAAACATGGCCACGAAGTTGTTTATTTTTAAAATTCAATGAGGTATAGGCTATAATATTTGTAAACAACAATGGGTTTTGAAGATGGTGGAGTAAACACATTTCAGTCCCTTTTGCCTTTCAAAAATCATCCCAAAATAACAAAGAAGATTTTAAAACACTGTTTTCTTAACCTCTTAATTTGAAGTAATTGCAGATTCACAAGAATTTATACACAGAGACTCTTGGTACCGTTCACCAGCGTTCCCCAACAAGAGCTATTGTCATAAGTATAGTACGTTGTTAAAACTGGAAGACTGCTGTTGATGCAATACGAGACCATGGATCTCACTTGGATTTCACCAGTCTTTGCATGCGTGCCTTTCTCTTTTTCTTTTTTTTTCTGTTTGTGTGTGTCTGTGTGCAGTTCTATGACATTTTATCCCATGAATCACTGCAATCAAGATACAAAACTGTTTGGTCACCACAAAGTAATCCCCTCCTACTCCCCTCTTTATGACCACATACAACCCCCTCCCCTAACTCCTGCCAACTACTGATCTGTTCTCCATCTCTATAAATTTTTTTATTTCAAAAATGTCATATAAATGGAATTATCATACATGTACATTTGTGAGACTGCCTTTTTCTATTCTGCATAATGTTCTTGAGATAGATCCAAGTTGTATGTGTCAATAGTTTGTTTGGATTACTAAGTAGTATTCTATGATATGGATATTCCAGTTTTTTTAGCCATTCACCTGTTGAAAGACATTTGATTTATTTCCAGTTTGGGGGTATTTCAAATAAGGCTACTATGAAAATCAGTGTACAGGTTTTTGTGCACACGTGTTTTCATTTCCCTGGGATACGTGCCCAGGAGTCCAGTTACTAGGTCATATGTGTGGTAAATTATGTTGACTTATTTTTTAAAATGCCACACAATTTTCTTTTATATGGATAGATAGATATAGATATAGATATAGATATATTATGTTGTGACAGTTGTCCCATTTTTTCTCTTCTTTATCCCCCTCCTCCCTGTACCGCCCCTCCCACCATCATTCCCCCACCAGAGTTCATGTCCGTGGGTCATACATATAAGTTCTTTGGTTTCTCCATTTCCCATACTATTCTTAACCTCCCCCTGTCTATTTTGTACCTACAGTTTATGCTTCTTATTCCCTGTACCTTTTCCCTCATTTTCCCCTCCTCCACCTCTCTGCTGATAACCCTCCATGTGATCTTTATTTCTGTGAATCTGTTCCTGTTCTACTTGTTTGCTTATTGTTTTTGGTTTCATTTTGTTTTTTTAGGTTCAGTTGTTGAACCTAAAATAGTTGTGTTTGTTGTCATTTTACTGTTCATATTTTTGATCTTCTTCTTTTTCTTAGATAAGTCCCTTTAACATTTCACATAATGAAAGCTTGGTAATGAACTCCTTTAACTTTGCCTTATCTGGGAAGCATTTTTCTGCCCACCCATTCTAAATGATAGCTTTGCTGGATAGAGTAATCTTGAATGTAGGTCCTTACCTTTCATGACTTGGAATACTTCTTTCCAGCCCCTTCTGGCCTACAAGGTTGCTTTTGAGAAACCAGCTGACAGTCTTATGGGAACTCCTTTGTAGGTAACTGTCTCCTTTTCTCTTGTTGCTTGTAAGATTTTCTCCTTATCTTTAATCTTGGGTAATATAATTATGATGTGCCTTAGTGTGTGCTTCCTTGGGTCCAAATTCTTTGGGACTCTCTGAGCTTCCTGGACTTCCTGGAAGTCTATTTCCTTTGCCAGATTGAGGAAGTTCTCCTTCATAGTTTTTTCAAATAAGTTTTCAATCCCTTGGTCTTCCTCTTCTCCTTCTGGCACCCCTATGATTCAGATGTTTAAAGTTGTCCTAGAGGTTCCTAAGCTTCTCCTCATTTTTTTGAATTCTCGTTTCTTCATTCTGTTCTGGTTGAATGTTTCTTTTTTCTTTCTGGTCCAAATCATTGATTTGGGTCCTGGTTTCCTTCTGGTCACTCTTAGTTCACTATACATTTTCCCTTATTTTACTTTTCATAGCCTTCACTTTTCCTCTATTTTGCAACCATACTCAACCATTTCTGTGAACATCCTGATTACCAGTGTTTTGAACTGTACATGTGATTGGTTAGCTATCCCCTCCTCACTTAGTTCTATTTTTGGAGTTTTGATCTGTTCTTTCAGTTGGGCCATATTTTTTTTGTCTCAGTGCACTTGTTGCATAGTAAGGGGAGGAGCCTTAGGTGTTCACCAGGGTGAGGCAACCCACATTGCTGCATTGTGGTGCTATATGTTGGGGAGGGGTCCGAGAGGGGACAATGCTGTTTATTCGGCTCTCAGCAAGCTTTCAGTAACTTCCCATGCTACCAACCAGCAAGTTGGACCCTTCTGGTGCTGATTTTGAGTGGGTAGTTTTGTGTACATTCTTGGACCCTGTGGGTCTCTCCAACAAACTCTCCTGTGAGGCTGGGAGTTTCTCCGCTGCCTCAACCCCCACAGGTTTTCTCAGTCAGAGGTTGAGGCTTTATTTCCCTGTGCTGGAACCCTGGGTTGTGCAGTCTGTCTCGCTTCCCATTTGTTCCTCCCAGTTTATCTGCAGGCAAATGCGGGACTGCCCAGTCTGCCAACCACTGCCTTGCCCACCCCAGTCCTCCAGCCACAGCCTTGCCGAGAGTCGTCTCCACTCTAGCTGCCCATCTCCACCCCTCCTACCAGTCTGGATGAATGCTTCTTCTTCAACTCCTTGGTTATTGGACTTCTATACAGTTCAATTTTCTGGCAGTTCTGGTTATTTTTTGTTCCAAAATTTGTTATTGTCCTTATTTTGGTTGTACGAGAAGGCAAAGTCTATCTACCTATGCCTCCATCTTGGCCAGAAATGCCAAGCAATATTCTAGAGTGACTCTACTATTTTATATTCCCATCAGCAGTAAATGAGAGATCCACCTTTGTCAGCATTTGATACTTCAGTAATTTTTTATTTTAACTATTCTGATAGTTGTGTCGTGGTATCTCATTGTGGTTTTACTTTGTATTTCCCTAATGACCAATGCTGAATATTTTTTCATGTGTTTATATACATCAGCATTAATCATCTGTTTTTTTAAGTCTTTTGTTCATTTTCTAATTGAATTATTCATTTTCTTACTGTTGGATTTACAGAATTCTGTATATATCCTGGATATATAGTTCACAAATATTTTTTTAAGATTTTATTTTATTTATTTTTAGAGAGAGGAGAAGGGAGGGAGAAAGAGAGGGAGAAAGCAATGTATGGTTGCCTCTAACATGGCCCTCACTGGGGACCTGGCCTGCAACCCAGGCATGCGCCCTGACTGGGAATCGAACCTGGACCCTTTGGTTCCCAGCCCGCGCTCAATCCACTGAGCTACACCAGCCGGGCAAGTTCACAAATATTTTTTGCCAATCAGAAAGAAAAACTTGGCTTGCTTTTTTCACCCTTTTTAAAAAATAATTTTTATTTTTCAGTTGCAGTTGGCATACAATATTGTATTAGTTTCAGATATGATTAGATAACCCAGTGATTAGACATTTACATAACTTATGAAATGATCACCCTGATAAGTCTATTACCCATCTGACACCATACATAGTTTTACAATATTATTGACTATATTCCTTATGTTGACTTTACGTTCCTGTCACTGTTTTTATAACTGGCAATTTACACATCTTAATCTGTCCCCCTTTTTCATTCATCTCCCCTATGGTCCCCCATCTCCCAGCCATCAACATATTCTCTGTATCTATGAATCCATTTCAAGTCTGCCTGTTTGTTTATTTTGTTTTTTAGATTCTACATATAAGTAAAATCATATGGTATTTGTCTTTCTCTGTCTGACTTATTTTACTCAACACAATACATTCTAGGTTCATCCATGTTATTTCTGATGGCAGAATTTCATTTTTTATTATGGCTAAGTGATATTTTATTGTATACAATATGCACCTCTCTTTTTTATCCATTTATCTATTGATGGACACATGTTGTTTTCATATCTTGGCTATTATAAATAATGCTGCAGTGAACATAGGAATGCATGTATCTTTTTGATTTAGTGTTTTGGGTTTCTTTGACTAAATACCCAGAAGTGGAATTGCAGGATCCTTCATTGTCATTTGTATAGCCTTTGTTTTAAAGTCCATATTGTCTGGTGTAAGTATTGCTACCCCGGCTTTAGTTTTTTTTCATAAAATATCTTTTTCTATCACTTTACTTTCATTCCCTATGTGTCTTTTGATCTGCAGTGAGTCTCTTGTGGACAGCATATATAAGGATCTTGTTTTGTTATCCATACAGGCACCATATGTCCTTTGATTGAATCATTTAATTCATTTGCATTTAAAACATTTATTGCCATTTTATTATTCATATTTTTAATCTTTTTTCTTTCTTTTTCTTCTTCTTAAAGAAGACCCTTTAACATTTCTTGTACATTTCTTGTACTACTGGTTTGGTGGTGATGAACTCCTATAGTTTTTTCTTGTCAGGAAAGCTCTTTAACTGTCTTTTGATTCTAAGTGATAGCTTTGTGGGGTAGAATAATCTTGGTTGTAGGTCCTTACTTTTCATCATTCTTAATGTTTCATGCCAGTCCCTTCTGGCCTGAGGACTATGGAGATGGACAACAGTGTGATGATTGCTGGGGGGAGGAGGTATAAGGGGACTAAATGGTAATGAAAAAAATACAATAAAGATTACATTTTTAAAAAAGTTTCTGTTGAGAAATCAGCTGATAGCCTTACAGAAGCTCCCTTATAGGTAACTAACTGCTTTTCTTTCACTGCTTTTAAGATTCTCTCTTTGTCTTTAACCTTTGTCATTTTAATTATGATGTGTCATGGTTTGGGCCTCTTTGGGGTCATCTTGTTCAGGACTCTCTGCACTTCCTGGACTTGTATGTCTAGTTCCTTCACCAGGTTATGGAAGTTTTTCAAACAGGTTTTCTTTCTTTTTTTTTTTAATTATATTTATTTTTATTTTTAGACAGAGGGGAAAGAAGGGAGAAGGAGAGGGAGAGAAACATCAATGTGTGGTTGCCTCTAGCACACCCCATACTGGGGACCTGGCCAGCAACTCAGGCATGTGCCCTGACTGGGAATTGAACCAGCAACCCATTGGTTTGCAGGCCAAAGCTCAATCCACTGAGCCTTACCAGCCAGGGTTCAAACAGGTTTTCAAGTCCTTGATTTCTCTTCTCCTTCCAGTGCCTCCATGATGCAAGTGTTATTATTCTTGAAGTTGTCCCAGAGGCTCCTTATATTATCCTCATTTTTTGGGGGGGGGGGAATTCTTTTTTCTTTTTTTGTTCTGATTGGGTGTTTTCTGCTCCCTTATATTCCAAATCTCTGATTTAATCTTCTGCTTCATCTACTCTCCAGTTGATTCCCTGTAATGTACTCTTCATTTCATTTATTGTATTCTTCATTTCTGACTTGTTCTTTTTTATTTTTCTATCTCTATTTTTATGTTTCCTATCTCCTTGTTGAAGTTCTCCCTAAGTTCATTGAGCATCCTTATAGCATTGTTTTGAACTCTAGCTGGTAGTTTGCTTGACTCCATTTCATTTAGATCTTTTTCTTGAGATTTTTTCTATTCTGTCATTTGGGACATGTTTCTTTTTCTCCTCATTTTGGCTGCTTCCCTGTGTTTGTTTCTATGTATTAGATAGAGTTGCTACATCTCTGGTCTTAATAGAATGACTTTCTGTAGTAAGTGTTCTGTAGGGTCCAGTGGCCCAGTCTCCCTGGTCACCTGAGCCGGGCACTCCAGGTGTGCTCCCCCACCATCCACTGTGTGGGCTGTGTGCACTCTTCTGTTGTAGTTGAGCCTTGATTGCTATTGGTATATCCCTGGGGAATATTGACCACCAGGCACCCAGGCAATTGGCTATGAGGAACAGCTGTGACTACAGCTGTGGTGCTGCTGTGCAGGTTCTGACCCCATGGAGCAAGACTTGCTTCAGTGGGACTTTGATGCCTACTGAGTCCTCCCCTTGAATGTTTTGCTTCTGGAGGTGGTGGGTTGTAATCTGGTGTGTCTGGATTACACTGGAGCCTCCCAGGTGGTGAAGACCAAGGTCAGCCACTGCCTGTGCCCTGTCCAGGGTCACCTGGCATGAGCTACTGAGTGATATGCAGATGGCTGCTGCTTGTCATAGGCTTGGAGGTGCCATGAGAGTCCATGCTTCAAACTAAGTCTTGGGCCCAATGCCACTAGTGCCGGGCCTGGGGCCACTTAGCATGAGGTACAAGGCATGTAGAGGCCAGATACTGCTTGTTTGGGGCTTGTGAACCTTTTTGATATCTTAGAAAAGTTAACAGTATGAGCCAAGACAGGCCATTTTTATGGAAGAGCCACTGGAAATGGCTGGGTTGGGATTGCAAAGTGGGTGGGGTGGGATCTCAGGGAATCAGCAGGGCAGTGCAAATAGTGTTAGCTAGGTTTATGAAGACTCAGATATGGCACCTACCTGCCAGCTCTGTGGGAGAATGGCTCAGCAAAGAACAATGGCCTCTGCCAGCACTTCTGTCTGTGAGAAAGTTGTCCCTCTAGCTCTCACCCAAAAGCCAGACAATTCAGTTACTCTCCATATGTCTCTGGTGCCTTTTGAGCTGCTGCCTCAGAGCAGGAGCTCAAAGCTAGTGAGTCTGAATAAGCCCATGCATGGGCTTTAAGAGGAATGCCTGGGACTCCAGAAGGCTCCCATCTCACTCAGAGTCAATCCCTGCTGGGTTTTGCAGCTAGGAGTTATGGAGACTTCTCTTCCCAGCCCTAGAACCCTGGTCTGGGGTCCTGGTGTGGGGCTGAGACCTCTCAGTTTTCAGAAGGGACCTCTGCATCTGAGATACCCCTCCTGGTTTTTTACCTGCCACACATGGGTGTCGGACCAGCCAGTTTCACATCTCTGTTCCGCCTACCAGTCTCGATGTGGCTTCTTCTTTATATCTGTAGTTAAAGGACCTCTGTTCAGCCAGATTTCAGGTGTTTCTGACTGGTGGTTGTTTTTAAGGTTAGTTGTAATTTTGATGTGGTTGTGGGAGGATGCAAGGATCACATTCCCTGTGTTGCCATCTTGACTGGAAGCACCTCCTACCTTTTCACCCTTTTAACAGGTCTTTTATGGAAGAGAAGTTTTTAATTTTGCTGAAAATTAATTTATCCTTTTTTTTTATCTTGGTTTTTATGTTATGTTTAAGAATGCTTTACTTGATTTGGGTCTTGGTCACAGAGTATGTTCAGTTTCTTTAAAAATCATGAATCTATATACCTATTAATATGTACACTTTTCTGAATATATGCTGCACTTAAATTAGAAGTAATGGAAAAGAGAGAAACATGCTTTCAAATATCTGAGCAAAGAATATGGTTTTCAACCTAAGATCTATATCCAGACAAATATAAATCAAATATTAGACTTGAATAAATGCACTTTCAGGCACATAAACTCTCAAAAATGTTACTTCCCATAAACTTTTAATGGAAGCTACTATGTGTTCTATTAAATTAAGGGAATAAATATAGAGGGAAAATTGGATCTGTGATTTAGGGAAACAAGAAAGAGGAAGGAATCATTGGTGTAATGGAGAAGTCAAGTCCCAGGGCTTCAGATAGTCAGATAATTAGGTAGAAGCACAGGAAATGGACATTTCCAGGAAGGAAGTGGAACTGATAGGTTTAACCAAATGGAGAGACCATTGGAAGTTGGAAGATTTATGCATGAAAAAAGTTTTAAGAAAATGATTAGAAATTACAAATAAAAACAATTAAGAATGAAAACAGGGTTTTGTGCAGAAAAAAAGTTATACAAGAAAGAAAGTGTAATCATACCATACTATATTGTCCTACTGTGCAGTACAATACCCACATACTCTTAATTTGAACTCTGACCACTGACTTAACAAAAAAAGATGGTGAGTTTATTGGGAAGGTAAAGGTGGATGATAAGAATTTTGACTTGTCAACTACAATAATAATAAGTCAGTAGATAATACCTCATTTTGATTCCTTAAAAATAGCAAAATAAATATTTTCTAAAGATGTGGAAGAAAATACCAAAAGAAACAGTTAAAAGACTGGACATTCTTTGCCTCTTAACATTATTTGACTTTTAAAAAATGTCAAGCTTGATAAAATTAAAATACACTAAGAAAAACCCACTGTGGTATATCCATACTGTAGAACACTACGCTATGGTTAAATTTATGTCTACAGTGTGATGTTATTTTCATCAACAGGAAAGCCCCACAGCAACACCGTAGGCTGTGCATGAGGACACTGTTGTAAGAAAATGCACAGGAAATGATGTGCCTAGGAACCGCTGCCTGAGGCTGGGCTGGAAGGGGAGGGGCCTAGATGGCGCGGACTGGGGTGACAGTTGAAGGGTTGTAAAAAGCACAGTTTTCCTAGAATAGAATGAGAAACAAAATTTGACGTACATTAAAAGAATGAGATGAATTTGTTCTGATTAAAATTAATTAAAATACACAAGTGGTTAAATAGGTACTGTTCTGAGGCATGGGGTGGGATGAGGTAGAATGGAAACTTTTATTTTTTAATATTGACTATTCTTTTACCTTTGTGCATTTATACATTTTCTAAACAAGTTAGTATTTTTTAAAAAATTCCTTCAGTACAGTTTTTCTCAAGACGGGGTGATTTCCCCTTCATGGGGCATTTGGCAATGTTTGGGGACATTTCTGATGTCACAACTGGGGCAGGGGAGCTATCAGCATATAATGGGTAGAGGCCAGGAATATTGCTAAACAGCCTGTAATACACAGGGCTGGTCCCCAGAAAAGAACTGTTCAGCCACAAATGTCAACGGTGCTGAGGCTGAGAAACCCTGATGTGTAATGATTTTTTTTTTAATCTTTATGGGTGCTTTATTCAGATGGCTGGGGATCTGAGAAGACGGCAGGTTTGTACCCTAACAGACCATCTTAAATTCCATTTTAAAATGGCTTTTTTTTTTTTAAATAAGGAGAACAAAGTGTAGGTAAGGGGCTTGGAATTCAGGAAAAAGTTAATTGAATTAAAAAATCTGCAGCATTCTCACCCCAGGCAGTGCTCTTTAGCTGTGTCCTGGGCGATGGGGGACTCACACTGGAATACAACGGCTCAGACACCGGCTTGATTGCTTGCAGTCCTCCCGAGGCGCAAAGGCGGAACTGCATATGGTCTCCTGGAGTCTGGGTGAGTCATACCTTCAGCTCCTGGAACAATAGCTTTTACATGCATTGATTAGTAAACTTACTAGCTATTACCTAAACTAAAATTTCCAACTTTTGAGCCCCCCGTCAATCCCCCACTGTCAGTTTAAACTACCTCGTGTCTGTGAGATCAGTTTCACATGGAAGTGCTCATTGTGCTGTTGAGCACATTAGACTGTCTGGTAGGGGGTTTAGAAATACACTTAATTGCAGATCCACACAAAGGGGTACGTCGTATCCAACAGCAAGTTATGATACTGAAAAATAAATAAATAAAAACAACAAACATCTCTCTAAGACCAGTAATACTAGGCAGCCAGGAGGTTAGTTTAGACCAATCAATACCAAAAATCCCTCTCTTCATTAATTGCTTTACTTTATGCTCTATGAGCTGTAAATTATCAGTCAGACGGAAACAGCAGAGTCCTTTAAATTCTTCACACCCATGATTATATCTTAAAAGGAGATAGTCTATAGCTGCACAATTCTCTAATATTGCTTCTCTGACAAGAACTTGTCCTAGTTCTTGGCTAATGGCACTGATGGCTTGTGAGGTGGTATTCAAAGATTTTCCATAGCACAGACCAGCCTACTTACTTCTACATTCAAATAGGTTACCATGGCCGGCATTACAAATACAGTCAAAGACACATATTCAGCAGGGCTAAAAAGGTGTAAATCACTGTTACAATCAGGTGCAATGGAGAGGTCCCAGGAGCCAGGTCAGGCTGGGCTTCTGAGGCATAAACACTGCCAGTCTTCCCAGAGAGCATAGTCCTCCAGAAATATTTGCTGGAACATAGGAATAAACAACCCTTCCACATATTAGAAACCACCATGAGGGCAATTTAACATGAACAATGGCACAAGGTGCATTAGTAGTGGTGGTGCAATTCATCTTCACATCCGCTGAGAGCACAAAAGAGTTTTTAGTACAATTGACAGAAGTCACACACTCGTTAGCTGGGGTACATTAGCTGGGGCTACATTAGCGAACTTTAAGGAAAATATTTCCCTGTCCTTTATAGTTACCACTGGCCCTCAATTATAAATATCAGAGTAGGTCATTTTCTTATTAATATGCTCAAATACAATATAATTTTGAAGGTTTTCTAAGGGAGTACAAACACGTACAAGACAGGAAGTGAAAGCTTGTTCAACATAAGTTCCTCTTGCAAGACAAAAGTCAGAGATGTTTTGAACATTTTTGCCAAATATATCCAAATATTTTCATCTCGTTTGAAAGGGATAAGTTGTCCACAACACAGGGTTGAACAAAAAGTAATGAAAAGAACATAAGTCATTGTTTTCAAAGATGACTTTCAGTTCTTCTTATGGGTCAGCGGTCCATTGTTCCTTTGGTGCGTTCTTCACTCGGGTGTGATGAATCCAAGGTTTTATTCCTGCCAACTTCACTGTAGTTGAGGTGCTGAGGAGTATGTCCTAAGGTCCATTCCTGTAGTGGATTTTGTCACCACACTGAAGGTTGTATTGGTTTTGCTTACTAATATAACATAGTAATTGAAATAAAATATCTAGAGACCAATCTTTAAACTGAGTGTCATGGATTAGAAATTGATAAACAAAGCACATTTACATTTAATTTTTTATGGTATATTTAAGCAATTTTCTTCTTGAAAAGGCCAAAAAAATCCCTTTATATTAATGCAGTTCTTTTTGTGCAACTTTAAATTTTTATTGAACTTTTTCTTATGGTTGAAGTAACTTTGAACTCAAATCTGAGAGAGAAATACTCTTTCACTGTTGAACTTGCCTTTTCTTCCCTAGCGCTTTCTCTAGAATTTAAATTGCAAAACTGAGGGTCATCCTTCACTTCTTTTCTTTGAATGAAAGCTCACTTTTCTTTTTGGTTGTCTGCAATAGACTTTTATAGTTGACAAATATAAGCCGACGCCTCGCTTGTAGGATTGCTCCAAGAGGCTCTTCATAGACTCTCCCGATCTTTTCTCGTCTAAGAAGAATCTACTTTCCAAATTTACTTATGTATGATTTCTTTTTTTAGTGTTGACAATAGCTTTATTTGTTTTTTTAAAGTATATTTTATTGATCATGCTATTACAGTTGGCCCAATTTTCCCCCCTTGCTCCCCTCTAACTGGTACCCCTATTCTCACTGGCAATCCCCCCCACCCCCTTCGTTCATGTCCATGGGTGATGCATATAGGTTCTTTGGCTTCTCCATTTCCTACACTGTTTTTTAACATTCCCCTGTCTATGTCGTATCTACCAATTCATACTGCTTAATCCCTGCACCTTTTCCCCCACTCTCCCTTTTCCTCCTCCCAGCTGCTAACCCTCCAAATGATCTCCTTATCTATGATTCTGTTTCTGTTCTGCTTGTTTGCTTAGTTTGTTTTTTAGATTCAGCTGTTGACAGTTGTGAATTCACTGCCATGTTACTTTTCATAGTTTTGATCTTCTTTTTAGTAAATAAGTTCTTTAACATTTCATACAATTATGGCTTGGTGATGATGGACTCCTTTAGCTTTACCTTGTCTGGGAAGCACTTTACCTGCCCTTCCATTCTAAATGATAGCTTTGCAGAATAGAGTCATCTAGATTGCAGGTCCTTGCTTTTGATCACTTTGAATACTTCCTGTCAGTCCCTTCTAGTGTGCAAAGTTTCTTTTGAGAAGTCAGCTGACAGTCTTATGGGAACTCCCCTGTAGGTAACTGTCTCCTTTTCTCTTGCTGCTTTTATGATTCTCTCTTTATCTTTAACCTTTAGTATTTTAATTATGGTGTGTCTTGGTGTGGTCCTTTTTGGGTCCAACTGGTTTGGGACTCTTTGTGCTTCCCGGACTTGGATGTTTATTTCCTTCACCAAATTAGGGAAGTTTTCCTTTATTAGTTTTTCCAATAAGTTTTCAGTTTCTTGCTCTTTTTTCTTCTCCTTCTGGCATCCCTATGATTCAGAGGTTGAGGTTGTTCCAGAGGCTCCTCAGTTTATCCTTGTTTTTTTGGATTCTTTTTCTTCTTGCTGTTATGATTAAACATTTTTTTCTTCCTTATGTTCCAAATCATTGATTTGATTCTCAGCTTCATCCACTCCACTGTTGGTTCCTTATAAATTTTTCTTTATTTCACTTAGTGTAACCTTATTTCTGACTGGGTCTTTTTTGTGCTGTTGAAGTACTCAATGAGTTTCTTGAGCATCCTTATAACCAGTGTTTTGAACTCTGCATCTGATAGATTGCTTATCTCCATTTTGTTTAGTCTTTTTCTCAACTGTTGATCTGTTCTTTCATTTGGGCCATGTTTCTTTGTCTCCTCATTTTGACAGCCTCCCTTGTTTGTTTTTATGTATTAGGTAGAGCTACTTTGACTCCCTGTCTTAGTAGTGTGGCCTATTGTAGAAAAGCACCTGTAAGTTGGATGGGGCAGAGCCTTAGGTATCGCCAGGGTGGGGTAACCCATGTGCACCAGTTGGATGGAGTCTCTGATATGGTGTCACCACTCTGTGGCTCTGTGTTGGGGAGGGCTCAGAAAGGCAGTAGGCAATGCCACTGTCTGACCTCTGGAGTTTTGTCCAGGAGGAAGCTATCCTCTGGCACTGGCCCTGATGCTAGACAGTTCAATTTCTCCCCATATGCCACTGGTGCTCCCCCAGTTGCTGCCCCAGTGCTGGAGCAGAGATGGAGTGAATCTGTGTAAGTCCTAAGTCTGTTGCAGGACATTTAAGAGAGAATCCCGCCATTTCAACCCCACTTGTTTTTACAGCCAGAAGTTATGAGGATTTATCTTCCTGGGACTGGGTTGGGTGGTCTGATGTGGGGATGGGATCCCTCACTCCCAAAGTACCCCTCTCAATTTTTATCCACCCATGTTCTGAGTCTCTCCGTGTCTCTCTGCATGTCTCCCCACCTCCGCCTGCCCTACCAGTCTGCATGAATGTGAACTCTTTCTTTAATTTCTTGGTTGTCAGACTCCCAGACAGCTCGATTTCTCACAATCCTGAATGATCGTTGTTCTGTAGTCTAGTTGTCATCTTTCCTGTGGTTATGTGAGGAGGCGAGCCATGTTTGCCTATTCCTCCATCTTTACTGTAAGTCTCTAATTATGTATGATTTCTATGCTTTTTTCTCTTCTGTATGTTTAGCATTCTGTTCTTTGTAGATGAGAATGCTGTTCTATTTCTAGTCTATTGTCACCTCCTGCATTATTGTCAATGGTTTATGAAAATCATTTGTGTTTGGGGTGTGCTATTCTAATATTTTTTTCTCCTTCACTCACAATTAAGTGTCATTATTTCAAGTTTCTTCCTCATGGCACCTAAGCACATCTTAAGGAAGTCTTTCATATTTAGCATTCTAAAAGGAATTAGAAAATTCTAAGCTGTTTTTGTGTGAGTCTTCATTCATGACAACTGCCAAAGTAGATATCATTCCCTATATCCTTTTTGTTTGTGACGCTTATGGTTTTCAGTTTATTTGAAAAAGAATTTTTTTTCAGGCACTTGTAAGTAACACACATTTTTTAATTTTTTCCTGTGCACAACTTATAAATTAGGTTTGAGTATCCTTTTTCTGAATTTTTCTCAGTGTTATTTTTCTTTTCTGGCTTTTGTTGAGATTCTTTATTTTGAACTTTTCATGGTAGTGAGAAAGCAGGGTTGTTAAGAGGCCTGGATCCAGACTTCAGAGTCTGGGTATGAATTGTGTGCCGCTGGCCAGCTCTGTGACTTTCGATAAGTAACTTAACTCCTCTGGGCCTTATTGTAAAAAGAAGAAAGTCATTCCTGCCTTTAGAATTGTTGCAAGAATTAAATTAGTTAATATATGGAAGGTGCACAGAGCAATGTCTGGCACTGCGCATGCACATTTCAGTCATCGTTATGGATTTTGTAGATAGGTGTGCTCACACTGCGTCTTCCAACTTTTCAAAAAGGTCAATAAGCATCTGAAACTATCTCCAACTTTCCTACTAATCAAAGTATGCACATTCAAACAACAATAAGATAACCAATTCTATACATTATCGATACATTACTACAAATGAAAAGTGACGGTGATTGATAAGGGAGAAGATGGAATGAAACATACTCACACACAGCTGGTGAAGTGTACGTGTAAACTTTGCCTTTAAAGCAGTATGTGCAAACAAATACCTTAAAAATGATACACTCTTTAGATCAGTAATTCCACACCTAGGAATCTACTCTAAAGAAATAATGCAATATTAGGGTATTAATTGCCAAGATGTCCACAGCACTATGTGTAATGACAAAGAATTAAAAGCTGCCCAATATGCATTCTAGGGCTTATTTTGTAAGACTCCTGGGGCTGATAGATATTTGTTGAGGGAAATTGAAAATTCCATTAAAATGACATTTGTTTAGTCAATTGCTGTGTAATTTGTGCTTAAGATATAAAATTATATGATGCAGCTATATTTTTTAATTCTAGGAAAAAGAGAGAGGAAATATAATTGTTAACAATGTTTAACGGTGTTAACAACAATTGTTAACGATGTTTTTTATTTGTAGAACTATAGGTGATTCTTCTTCTGCTTTTTAAAAAAGACTATTTTGTATTTCCATATATGCTAAAAAAGAGGGCCCCTGTTTATAGTTTGATTGGAGGGAGAAGAAATTTGCCAGATGGTGGTGGAAGTTTTGGAATGCAGAGAGGGGTGAGCAGTGAACTTGACAACAGTCTTGGATCAGGGTGACCAGTCAGGTGGCCCAGCTGCCGTTGACAACCGGAATGGTCCGAGGAGGCCACTTAACTTTTGCAGAAAGTACAAAATACTTTTAAAAGCATGATTTGCTGCATAAAATTAAGGTTGACAACTAAATTATTATGATTGAATGCCTAAAATGTTATTTATGGTAATATAAGTCATGGTTTTATTTCATGATTTTCTATAATAATTAAAATGAACAAAGTGAAGGAAAAGATTCCCATGCTGTCTTGGTAAGTCGGGGATGCCAGAGGCTTTGTGGTAGACTGCCTGCTTGTCCAACAGGCGCCTGTCTGTATTTAGGGCAGAGACTTTCATCCAGCAGTTTCCTTCCATTGGTGGTCACTCAGATCAGAGAAACAGAGAGCTAACTGTCGTGTCCAGCATGTGATGGGGGATCGTAACTACCACTTGCATCTGTCACGGTTCTCAACATTGAAAAGGGAAAAAATCACCAGCAACAACTTCTAATGAAGGAACATATCAACAGCAATGAATTCCAACAGCAAGCATTTCTTCTTTAGAGAGTTTGGAGGACTTTTTGTAAATCAAGCTGTTTCTCAACCATGTTTTTCAGCATAATGACTATTTTCTAGAGGGTGAAAACGAAGTTGGATCAGAAAACTGGCAAAGTGAAACTTTAATCACCTTTGCTGCCTCCATGCAGTCTAGGGTCCTATCTGCAGCTTCCATATGGGGCAAGATTTCCACCTCAGCATTTGTAAATGATGCCCCGGGAAGGGATTTGGAAAATGATCACGTTCCTTGGGGGCTGTTCACTGTGACAGCGACCAAAGGATTCTTTCTAGTTGCCCACCCAGATGGAATTCGTGGCAGCTTGGAAGTCTGGATGCTGACGTGATAAAGTATAACATATTGAATGTCTATGTGTCTATTGATTTCAGCTTTGATCTTCATTTTTGATTATGTAATTAATCACATCTATGTCTGTCTGAGTCTGGTGTTCTGGGGGTAGATACTTTCCTGTTATTTTAGTCCTAAATACTTTATCCAGTTTAAAAGGAGTCCACGGTGTGAAACTTCAGCCTAGAAAAGTCAACATTCACTCTTCCCAAAAAAATATAGCACATTGTATAACTGAGTTCCTATTTTATGACATTTCAGGAGTTTGACCAAGATGATGACTGCAGTCATTCCATATTGGTTACTGAAGGAGGAGGTCCGGGTGGTGATGGACCAGATTGGCAACCCAGGACAGAAGGTATCTCGGATTCTGTCCTTGAAGTGTTTACAAAGATAATGTGGATTGTTTCGATTTCTCCCATGTTTCACAAGCACTCAGTGCACAACTTTGAAAACACAGAAAAGCACAAAAGGAATAGAAAGACTTTCATAATTCTATCCTTGGTAAATGGCATCCCTCTGGTATCCCTCCTCTCTCCTCTACCCCACTTCATCTCAACCAGACATTCTACGCCCCTTTCCTTCTTGTTTGATAATAACTCTCTCTGTCTGACCCCCCCTCCGCATCCCATTTCTTTCCTCACAGACTCTTCCATCAGCAACAAGGGTCTGCCTGTCCCTCTCAGAACCAGGCATTTGTCCATCAGCTGTTGTCCCAGAGCTTCTCCCTTGGGAAGATGCAGACTGAACAAGGCACTAAAGCTCCAAGTATCAGTCTTTTATCCTATGAGGTCATAAGTCTGGAATTTTCCAGAACAACTCATTCCAAATACGTTGTCCTGTCATGTCTTTAAGTGTCCTGGCATTTAACAGACCACATGGCATTTGCAAATTTTTGCTTCAGAAAATGCTATACTCACTATAGCGTTAAATTTGTCTATCATGTTCACCTATAAACTTCTTAAATTAAATGTTTGTTCATACTGTGCAATTTCTCTCTGGCAATTTTCTGACTTCCATTTCTAACACGCCAGGGAAGCTGTCTCCTTGGATGTCTTTTTTCCTCTCAGGCCTGTGAGTCAAGCCCCCGGCTCCTCTTGTGTGCTGCTGCCCTCTGCTGGGCAGCCTTCTCCATCTCACTTGGAATCCCTCTTCAGGCTGAGGGTTTAGAATAATTTAGTAACATTTGAAATTATTAATGCCATGAACCATGAAAGACCTAATCGAAATAAACAAATCCTGGTCCCTTCCCAAACAGTCTTTGTGGTTGGCCTTTGACTTTCAAAGAGTCAAGCCAAGTTCTCAGATACCCAGTTGTGTCCCAAGCACCTTCCAAGAGGTTGAGTTCACTTACACTGCTCAGTTCGGAGACGACTTTCCATTTGAAGTGCTAGGAATTCTTTTTAAATCAATTTGTAACATTTTAGATTTTCATATAGGAGCCATAACACTTATGCAGCATCTCCACTAAGCTCTTGTGGTTTTAAGCTCCAAAAACTTGGGTTATTAAAAGAAACATTTGTTTTCAAATTTCCTTCTCATAGTTGATAAAGTCTTCCGTCGAGCTAGTTACTACTCTTTTCAGTTGCAAACTCTAAAATAAAAATGTTTCGGGCATTATTGTGCACTGCATTCATCTTAGATATCAATACATCTTTTTAAATCCCATATACACATTGCTTCTAACATACTCCAAGTGTTTAATGTTTAAGGCGCTGCACACCTTATGAAGGCCTCATGCATATGCCATAGGACTGTTTACTCTGTTGTAGATATACACACTTAACCGTTTAGTTTATATCTGTTTGTCCATTGTAGTGTTTTACTCACGGGATCATCACTAAAGTATATACATAATCTCCATGTCTGGATCACTCCCATAGACCTTAACCACTAAGTGTTCCTGCATGATGCATTTTCTTCAATAGAGGCTTTTATAAATGGTAATGTGTGAAATACAATTTTTAGACTCCAAAACAACCCCTCACCTTTTTCTTTAGTATAAAAATCTTTTATTCCTCAGTCAGCTATTTTCCCAGAACATAACAGATACAAACCTTGTAGACAGGAAATTAAATGTGTAAAATTGCTCTTTTCATGAGTGGATAAGAACTTATTTCCTCAAATTACAGGACTTAAATTTTTTTATACTACGGTGTATATATATCAAGATTCTTAGTTGCAGATAATAGAATCCAGTCTAGCTGGGTTGAAAGGAAGTTTTGAAAAGATATTAGAAAGTTCATAGAATATGGAAAAGTCAAAGGAGAACAGACTGTAGGTTGGATTCTCAGAAAGAATTCTCATAACTGCATCTCGAAAGTGGCTGCTACTGACCTCGATCATGCTGCCCCTGCCCCAGCCGGGGGCTGCGTCCACGTCAGCCTCGACTCTCTGTGCTGCTGCCTCAGCAGGAAGGAAGCCTGCACCTTATCTGTCTCCGTGTGAATTATGTGAACCCGTTTCTCAAGGTATTTTCCTGAACTGTAGCGGCAAAGGAGGCTGGAAAAATGTAGTTTTTGAAAATTCTTTGTTGATCTAAATGATTTAGGAAATTATCAAAACATGGAGAGGTTATCAACATATTTTGAACCTTGACGCCCATCAATTTAAGAACAAGCAGAAAACACAGGAAAGTGGCAGTTTTCAGGAGAAAATAATTTTTCTTTAATGAATAAATGAAGCTTGGCCAACTTATGTTTTTGTTTTAATAATGGCCTTTACATTACAAATTAACAATCATTTTTAGGCTTTACGAATGTCATTTTTACCACTTTTGTGAATAAATTGTTTCTGCTTATGTTTAGCTGTTGTCTTTTAGTTCTCCCACAGTAACAGTTCCTGGTGGGGTTAAGTCGTTAACTTACTCCTTCTCATGTGGGAAGATGCGCTCAGGCAGGCGCGAGCGTTTTATTTGGCGCGAGCGTTTTATTTTTACGTAGGACAATGTATCATCTTTCCTGGCCCCCTGGGTTGGTTCTGAGGCTTCTGTGACCACTCAAGAGAGGAAGCAGAACACAATTGTACGTTCGCACCTGATTTCAGAGTCGGCACATTTCATAATGTCTTCTCCCACGTAGGGCCGACAGCTTACGGGGCCCATTAGCTTTTAAAAATTTCATAAAAAGCAGGTATTTCCTATACCTGCTTATTGTATCTTTGTTCTTTGGTGTGAAAAAGAAATCAACCAATTAACAGACTTTTGAACACATTAAATTTGCTTTAAAATCTTCTGTTCTTACTAGTCCTCAATAATTGTAAAAATACAGTCATTCTTAAGAACATGTTCTTGTGAACGCACTCTGCATAGTCCTGTAAGTTCCATAGCGAAGTACTAACTGCACCTGCCTCTGGAACCCTTTTCACTGACAGTTAGTAGGAGTGGATGCTGTATGTTTTTCTTGCTCTCAATGTACTAGCTAGGTTTTTGCGCTCCGGGATGATTACAAAATGTTACGAAAGACAGCCATCTTCCTTTCTAGTACGAGAGTGGCCCTGATCGTGCCACACAGCCTCACGGGTGTCAGTTCATTCCTTTCTAAAATGAAGGGCTCACGGTGGTGTTTTTAGGTCTATCTGTTTAACATGGTATTGTAAGCAAGCATCGATTCTACAGATTGGAACTTTCTACTTTAAGGGTTATACTGGGAATCATTCCATGGAGTTGGACAGGAAATCACCAAAATTACGAATATGAGCAAGTTCCCATGGAAATACGTAAATTATCCCGTTTAATTCTCACAGCAGTCCTCCGAAGTAGGTGTCGTCAGTTACACTTTGCAGAAGGGAGCCTTGTTTTTTGTATTCTAGGGACAGCATTGCTCACACTGAAGCTTTATTTTACATCTGGAAAGTTTTGTTATACATTTTTTTTTGCTCTTCTAGCAAGCATTTATTTATGACCTATCATATGCTGAACAAAAAAGATACAAACATGGCTAAACCTCCTGGTTAATTCCATTCTGTAATCATTAAGAATAGATTAGACAAATAACCAAAAATAACGTCTTCCTTTGGTTGCCACTGGAATGCATTGCTCTCTTCTCTTTTCTACTGTTGTCATGCGTTTCTGTAGGTGTAGAGAATGTTGTTACCTTTCCAAGAGGTGGACATCACCCCCAGGAAATGAGCCAAGAAGATATAAAAGAAAACAAGTAAGGAATATTCTTTGAAGTCTTAGATGGGAATTTAAGTATGAAATGATACTTGTGTGGTGACCTACATTTTTAGCAAGCCAACCAAAAAGAAGAAAAAAATCACCTGAAAGCAGGGGTCATAATAAACCTTACTGTGGCAGGGCCCAGATAAATAGCTGTGGGCCTTATGGTTTCTGTTGCAGTGATTCATCTCTGCAGTTGCACCTTGACCCCAGTCGTGGACTGAACATGAAAGGGGTGTGGCTGTGAGCACTCAAACTGCAGAAACAGGCGGGAGGCCAGAGTTTGCTTTCCCTGCAGCAGTGCTTCTTAAAATGTGGCCCTGTGGTCCTTCTGTTACCAGTCCATGATGAAGTCAGTATAAACTTGAAAGTTTACACATTTAAAGTTGTATAGCATTTGACGAATTAATGTTATGGGATCTAGTAATGAAAAAAATTGGGGGTTATTTTGGTTTCGATGCTTATTTCATTTTTATGGTAATTCACTTTTATTACATTTTACAAAAGTATTAGGCCACAATGGACTGGAAAATTTAAAAACTGGTTCTTCTTTAAAGATAGTTTGAGAAGCACTGGGCTGGTTAACTCCCTTGGAGACATAGAAGGGTGCCCTTGGCCACTCTGCTCAACATAGGGACTGGGACAACTAAAGCGTGGGGTGCAGGGACAGATAGTGTGGGGAGCAGGTCAGAGGGTGGAGTGGTCTTGTCCTTTCAGGAATGCAGCCTCCTACTCAGCAGCATCATTTGGAAATAGCTCTCCCAATTTCCCAGTGACGTCAGGCTGGACTGAGAGCTGGAGATCCGTAAGACATGGGGACACGTTGTAAATCAAACCATTTCCTTACCGTCAGTCAGGTAACTTCAGTGCACCAAGGCTGGGCTCGAGCACATTCTGTTCCTCTTCCCAATGAAACTGAATTGGTGAACTTGAGAACAAAGGTGCCGACCACACAGCATTCCCTCCTGAGGAAAGAGGAAAGCGCCAGGGAGCGCTGTGATGAGAACTTGGACTCCTTGTTGTCAAGAGCTCACTTAGAACCCAGCATCTCCAATTCTGAAGCCAGGGAAGAGGTTCCCCACTTTCTGACAAGCCAGCAAAGAAAACCTGAAGGTGAGTCCATTTAGTAGCCTGCTGTGTATAATGCATAATTTTTTGCCCAAATTTTTGAGGGAAAAATAAGGATGTGCATTATACCTGGGTGTAATGACTACATGCCATGGGTATGACAGTGGGTATAATAATAATAAGCCCGTGTGTAATGCCACAAAAATATGGGTGGGCATTATACACGGCAACATATGGTAATTACACAGTGATTCTTTTATTCTTCATTTAGCAAATGTTTGTTTATCTTTTTCTAATCCTACCCAAAGATAAGTTGAATGAATTTTAGAGAGTGGGAGAGAGACAGAGAGAGAGAGACAAAGAGGGAGACACAGAGACCGAGAAACATCCATCACGTCCTCCCACATGTGCCCCAACCAGAGATCGAACACACTTTGGTGTATGGACGACACTCCAACCAGCTGAGTCACCCAGCCAGGGCTATTTATCTTTTTCTTGAGTGTTTGAAAATCTTTACTGTGAACTCATATTTGTTGATGTGTATCTGTGGGAATCTTGGTGGCTTCACTGAGGATGCTTTCCTACAGGATTTGAGTTTGCCACTCTCTCCAGCCCAAGACTTAATGACCAGTTAGCAGCACAGGTGCCAGCACTTCCCCTGAGGGCAATGCTGGGTTGATATTTGCTTATTACTGTCCTGAACCCGCCCGCCAACCACTGGGACAAATGTGTGATCCCCAAAGGCAATATATTTATTTGCGTATTGCAATGAGGGAGACTGCAGAGCATAGGAACTGTGAGGTGTCTCACCAAGCAAAGGAAAAAAATAAAATTCTAATTTTAGGAGGCTGCGTAGAGCTTAAGTGAAATTTAAATAATGCAGTATTTTATTATAATTTACATTTTTTATTGTGGTAAAATGTATATAACGTAAAATCACGACTTTAACTATTCTGCACGCACAGGTGAGCGGCGCTGGCACATTCACACGGCCGCGCAGCCAGCACCGCTGCTGCCCCCAGAATGCTTTCGCCTTGCAAAACTGGTGCTCTCTCCGGATCGAACCCTAACTCCCGTTCTCCTCTCCCCATCCCCCCGGCAGCTGTTCGACTTTCTGTCTCTATGAATTTGTCTATTCTGGGTACTTCATATAAGTGGAATCAGACAATGTTTGTCCCCTTGCGTCTGGCTCATTTCCGTTATCACGGTGCTGAAGCAGTGTTTGGGTAGGCTGTGTGTGAGGGTGTCACCATCAGGTCTGCGCTGTGACCTAGACCCAGAATCTCCTCCTCAAAGTCAGCGAAGCAATATCATAGCTCCAACTCTCCGCAGCCTGTCTTCAGCTTCCTATCCTGCCCCTCTTCCTCAGATGTACGATAAACAGCGCTGCTAAACACCTTCCATTCCCAGAACAAAGGTGTAAATATTTGCACATACTGTTGTTTTTCGGCTGGAACACTATGCCATTCTTACATGTCACTCGAGATACCACTTCCTCTGCAAAGTGTTCCTGAACTTCCTGAAGACTGGGTAATCACCATTCCTTTCGACTCCCGTAGGATCCTGCAACATAACACTCATCATGTTGAATTGTCACTATTCATTTATACGTCTGCCTTGACCACATTACGAACGCAAAAACCATTGCACCTTCAAGCACCTAGCGCCAGACCTGGTGCAAAACTATTAAAAACTGTCTACTGAGTTAAAAATAACAACCACCATTTATTAAACGTCTACTATTGCAAGGCACAAATACCCACTGACAGAGGTAGTATATAGAAGACTTGTTTTAGGAACGGGGAAACCGAGCCCTAAGAAGCTGAGTGTGGGTACCCAGGTCATATGGCCAGTGAATTACAGAGGCTGGGTTCAAACCAGAGCCCAGTGTGCTTAAGCACCATGCCCTCTGCTTTCAGAGTTCACACCTTCCATCTGCGTCCCTCTCTAGTTACGAGTGAAGACAAGGATATACATAGTTAGTGTTGTAGTGGAGATGGTTGCAGGGGTGTCCAACTTGCAGCCCATGGGCCGTGCGCAGCCCAGGATGGCTGTGAATATGGCCCAACACAAAATTGTAAATATACTTAAACATCATGAGATCTTTTTTTGTGATTACATGTCACAGTGTATTTAATGTGTGGCCCAAGACATCTCTTCTTCCAGTGTGGTGCAGAGACGCCTAAAGGTTGGACACCCCGGGGAGAAAAGGAGGGGCAGTTGGTGCAGGGACAAGCTGCTGGGAGTGCAGATGGAGGGACTGAATTGGACGTGACAGGAGCAGCCTCTTCTCCTAGCCAAGCCACGGAAGATCCTGAAGATATAACAAAAGTAACTGTGCACACCCAGATGGAATACACGTGGTTAGGTCACTGTTCTGTAATGGAAGCTGCGCTGTGGGAGCTGCAGTCTTATTTGAAAACATCAACTGGGGTTTCCCAGGCCAGTGTTTGCCCCCCACCCTGTAAAAAATTGGTTTAAATGCAATTTTAAAAAGTTTAGACAATCAATATATATTGATTAAGAAAAATTCAGGCCCTGACTGGTGTGGCTCAGTGGATTGGCCGTTGTCCCACAGACGGAAAGGTTGCCGGTTCAATTCCCAGTTAGGGGACGTGCCTGGGTCACAGGCCATGTCCTCAGCTGGGGTCATGCAAGGGGCAACTGATTGATGTTTCTCTCACACATTGATGTTTTGCTCCCTCTCTTCCTCCCTTCCCCTGTCTCTAAAAAAAGTAAGTAAATAAAATCTTTTTAAAAATTCAGAAAAGACAGATGAGCAAATATAAAACATAAAAAATTAGAAGTACAAATAATATTCCAAAACCATTTCTTCTAGAATGTACTTCCATATTTCTAAATAACATGTTTATAATGATATTGCTTAGTGGTTCAATTTAGACCTTATTTATTAGAATTTAACACTTTTATATTCGTCTCCTCACACATGGGCAGTCCCCAATCTTCTCAATATTTGTGTTTAAAAGAAATCAATATTCACTGTGTTCATTATCATGACTAGGTAAAATATTTACAGCTGAGCTCATTTGTGTGCTGTGATTACATTTCCTCTCTTCTGAGATGTTGTATTTATTACAATGTTAATAAATGCCTCATTTCATGATTCACTTCCTTTCTGTGTATCCCTTCCTAATTCTTCCCATCCTGTCTGGTGGGCCTGTGAAGTGCAGCTGCCTGTGGGTAACCTGTGGGTAGTTTGTCTCAGGAGACATTGTTGCTCCTGGAACCGTCTGCCCTCTTGCAGCCAACAGCCTGGGATTCCCTCACCGTCATCCTGAAACTCCCCTTGGCCTTCCTGCTGCATTGGACCCTGTGTGCTGGATACTCGACTTCCTCCTCCTTGATTTACTCCCTCATTTTAGTGGGTACATTTTCCAGTAGCTTCCCAAGAACGGTGCATTAATGATAGTTTTTCATTGTCTCCATTTCCTCTGAGCTCTTTACTTTCTTTCAGTTTGTTTTATTCTCAGTATTTTCATGTCAGAGGCTTTTCCTCACATATCAGTTGATCCTTGGCTATCTCCATATTTTCATTTAAGGGGGCGGAACTAAAAAGTGTGGAGTGCTCCAGGGCTTGCTGAGCAGGCAGAGGCCTGACGGTTGGGTGAGGGAATCCCCTGTGTCCGTGTGCACAGCGCGGCTTTTCTCTCAGCGAGTTTCCCTAGAGACAGATTATCCAGGTTCCTGTCTGCAGGTTGTAAGGCTGGGGCTTCACATGTCAGCGC
>PVJI01014802.1:0-43113 GCA_004026765.1 Micronycteris hirsuta
AAAAAAAAAAAAAAAAAGAAGAGGGAGGAGGATGGGAAAAGGAGAAAATACAGGGAACCAGAGAGAAAAAATAATCTATAATCCCATCTCAAAAAATCACTCAATATTTTGGTACCAGCCCACCCCCCACCCTTCTCCCCACCCTTCATCCACCCTTCCACCCACCCACTCATCCATCCTCTATACACCCCCCACCCTTCCATCCATCCATCCATCCATCCATCTGTATCATTTCTTAGCTGCAAACAACAGAATCCATTCTAACAGAAAAGGAACTTGTTTTTAAAATATTAAGAGCAGATAGGCACAGAGGCTCAGAATTCAGGGGTGACCACCCAGAGCTACTTTGCCAGACAAGCCACGGTGACAGCTATCCATCAGCACTTTGCCTCACCCCACCCCCTTCAGCAATGGTGGAAATTGGATCCCAAAACATCCCTTTCATTGACCTAAAGGCCAGAAGCCACCTCCAGACCCCTTCTCCATGATGACTGTTTCCTTAGCTGCTCTCTTCCAAATCAAATCTTATGTGGGTGGAGCCTAGGCCACATGCCTATACCTTAGTTGCAAGGGAGTCTGGGAAAGAAGGCACATTTCCAGCCTTTACTTTGGAGAAGTGGAATTTAGGATGTGGGGAAAAGCCACAAAATCAAAGATACTGGTGACCATATGGCCTGGCAAATATCCCCTAAACTATGCAGGGTATTTCTCCGTACCAGTGGAGTCATTCTCTGAATCTCCAGTGCCTGGCACACAGTAGGCTCTCAATACATGAGGAAGAAAAGGGAGACAGAGAAGGCTGAATGAAGACTTTACATTCGAGTATGTAAGACTCCCAAGGCCTCCGTGGGTTATGAAGGAAGGGGACGCCCCTGCCCAGCACAGAAGCACAAAGCTGGCCTCCCACCCCCATCAGAGATGCGCTCGCCAGTGCCCACGGTGAACAGCGTCCAGACCGCAGGGAATGCTGTGTCCTGAGTGCCCACTCACTTTCTCCTACCTCACAGTTGGCCTAATGTCACTCAGGCTGCCACTGAACCTCCTCCCCTCCCCAACCCCAGAGTTGTGTGAGGTTTCTGGAGGCAAATTTGGAAGAGTCGCCACCAAGGCAGCGCTAGAGACTCCCAGGGTGACAGAGATCACTGGCACTGAATTCAAGCAGGTCTGTTCAAAGCTGTCTGGTCCTTCATGGTTCAGGTGTACCATCACAAACGTTTAAACTGCCTTTTAGAAGTTTATGCTGTAGTCTAGTTGGTAAGAGGCAAGATACAGACACTGAAATGACAAGGACCTCTCTTGCTGCCAAATGAGGTAGACGAACGTCTGCTCCCAGGGTTTGGGGCTGGCCAGGCCAGCACAGGCTGGGCAGAAGAGGAAAGCTGCTGAAGGGGGTGTTGAGGGATGGCAGCAAACCTGCATTCTTCCCTAACCCCTCTAAAGCAGGTCAGACCCCATATCTCAGATTCCTATAGCATCATGTACCCCTCCTTATCAGAGCTGAATTTCGTGTTGGTAGTTATCTGATCAACGCCTGCCTCTTCCAGTCCACAAAGAGCTTGCCCCATTTCGCCCTAGGAAGGCGCGGAGCCTTGTGAGGGCCGGGTCAGGGCGAGGCTGCTGGGAGGGTGAGGCTGAGACCCAGCACAAAGACAGTCGGAAGCCGTGCGCAACAGCCCCCCACCCCCACCCCGCGCACCCCTTTCCCCCAGGGAGAGGCAGCTGATGTGTTTGCGGAGTGTTCCAATCCAATTAGCGGCCTCCCCTGCTCCAAGGAGGGGCCCAAGCCACCACTCCTTTCCCTGAGGTGGAGACGGGGTGGGGAGGGGGCGCTGAGAGGTCTGAACACCCTGACCCAGCTCCAGGCAGCCAGGCTGCCTTGCCAAGCCACCGCAGCGGAGAGGCTGCTATGACAGCACCCGTTTCTAGGCGACTGTTCTGGGGAATGGTCTGTTTTGGCAACCAGAGGGCCCCAGGGTGAGGGGATCGCCGGCGCCGTGTCATTTGCATAGCAACTCTCCTTCCCCCGCGAGCTGCGCTGCTTTGGCCTCCGGCGGGCAGACAGCCTGGCCCCGTAGCTCCAGCCCCAGCGCCCGCGGGCCTCGCTGCACTGTCATCTGCTATTGCCACAGTCCTCCCTCCCGGGCAGGTGAAGGAAGGCTGCTCTCTGAGCTAGGACATTTCTGGAAAGGCTGGTGCCCTAGGGGGGTGGGGAAATCATGCTTGGGGACAAAACACAGAAATGGGGGAGGGAGGATGAAATACAATCTTTTCCAAACCAGAATCAAAGTCACATGGCTTGGTAGCATCAAAATGCATTCTGGATAATGTGGTTGGCTCACAAAGTGTTGATTTAGGTGAACCCTCAGCTAAGCCCGAGGAGGTACTCGGAAAATGTCTTCGGGATCATTAAGTTGCAAGTGTTTGTGTGAATTTGGAAATGGGTAGGCCTGGAAAAAAATATTTCTAACCTAGGAAAACCATGCAGTGATATTCTTAGGAAATATTTTCAGGAGGGACTTGGTGACATGGTATTATCTGAATTTCAGAAGAAACTGAAACAGAAAATAAACAGAGCAATAACTCCTGGAGGCCCCTGCCCTGCACACGCCCACCCCACCCCACCCACGCCTGCCAGCTTGAGTCCCTGATGCCAACCGAGATACCAGGCTCACGGCGCTCGGAATGACATTAACTGCCCAAGGACACATGCCCTGGACTGGAACCTGAGAAGGGGGTTGGGCAGGGGCAGGTCACCCCAGCTGAGCGATCACATTCCCTGGCCGCTGTCCAAGGGGCAGCTCTGGCTGCACCTGTTTGTGGGGCGATTTGCTTTTATCAGTATTGACACAGCAGCGGGGCCAGGGAATAGCATAGTAATAAATAAATGACGGGGGGAGGGGGAGAGGCCCGAGCCACTGAGGCGAGGCAAAAACGCTGAGGTCTTTTTTTACTTGTTGTATGTCAGCGTATTCAATCCAGTTTCCCCACCCCTGAAATCTCTGAGGACCGTGGAGCAGGCTTGGCATGGGAGCGCTGGGTCTTGCAGAGATAGGATTGCGGAGTCGGAAGCACCTTAAGATCCTTTTGTGCCAGGTGTCCCTACCCAGTGATCTCAAGGTTACTTGGTATCCTCACCTGCCACTTTCGGTTTGTCAGGAATCTCAGCAGGAAGGGAGTTCCTTCCTCTCTCTGCCAAGTTTCAGCATCAGGGAGACAGTATAATTAAAGTGCATGTTTTGGAGTTAGTCAAACCTAGGATCAAATCCTGGCTCAGTCTAGCTATGTGATTTTGGATATGTTAACTAATAACTCTGAGTCTTTGAAAAAAGAAGAAAATAATATTACCTATTTTTGCAAGGTTGCAAGAGATGATATAAGCAAAGGCCTAGAATAATTACTCAGTATACATCCGCTTGGTTGCTATTATGACTTATCAACAATCCCTTGGTCTCTTTTGAGGCTTTAGAGAAAATGCAAAAAAAACCCCGAAAAAAACAAAAAACATCCCCCCCCCCCAAAAAAAAGAAACCTGAAGAAACTGATCTGTTCCAGGAAAGAGAGAGGGGAAGCAAGAACCCAACAGGCTCTTTGTCCCCTTAACAGGGCCAAACATGGCCTACTTTCTAGTCTTTGGGGGCTGTAAGCAAACTCACCTCCGTCCTAGTGCAGTGCAGTGTGGGAAATAGATGCAAACAAACCTGGTCATCAGAGGGCACCTGACCAAGCCCAGAGACAAACTGCACTTGTCAGAATTACTGGCAATGAATCACTGCCATGCTTTAGGCTAGTAGCAGCTAAGAAGGTGGGAGCTGTCAGACCACACTGGACTCCAACCCCAGCATCTACTAGTCATGCATCTGACAGGTTATTCAACCTCCACGAGCCCCGCTTTCCTCATCTGTAAAATGGCCATAATAATGCCCCATAAGCTTGTCATGAGGATCTAATGCATAAAAAGCACGTAGTGAGTGCCTGGCACAGAGAAAGTGCTTAATTCAGTTAGCGCTTGTGGTCACTGCTGCTAGGCGAATGAGGCCGGGGCTGTGTCATGTTCACCCCTGTGTCCCCAGACCCCCACACGGAGCCCGGCATTTGGTAGAGTATGTTAGCGTTTGATCAATGAATGAATGAATGAATGGCAAGGCCCCCGCCCTCAGAAAGTTCGATCTACCCAGGAAATAAAAGACATAAACTGCCTATGCACTCACATGTAGGAGTCAGCACAGGGTTAAAAGCCATTCCGCCAGTCCCCAAGCCCCAGAGACAGGCAGTCCCTTTGATCCCTCAGTTTCATCTATCCAGGATGCTTTCAGAAGAGGAAAACAGGAAGTATCCCTGATAGCCCAGCTTGCTCTGCTTTCTCTTTTAATGATGGGGGTGGGGGGAGAATGGCCCTTTGGGTCACATTTTGCCAGGAAACGGCCTTCCTCCTTTCAAATGCTGGGGCTTCCAAAGGGACAGATAAATAGCTTCTTGCTCAACGCAAGGAGAAAGACTGGTCCGGAAATGGCAAGGCTGACAGGTCGGGGCTCCTTAGTGGGCAACAGTAAAGTCACTAGGCGGCAAGTGTTTGTCGAGCACGTGGCCCTTTGCACTCGCTCACTCACTCACTCGCTCACTCCGGACTAGGTGCCGGCCTTGGGCTACACCCTGGGGTTGTGACTCAGTGTCTAGTGTCCAGGATATGAACAGTCTGAAGACAAAGGACAGTGAGCACGGAGCAGATGGGCTGAACGCAGGAAAGTGAGAACACTCTAAAGGAAAGAAACAGCAGCAGTTATGAGGAAGCAGTGGTAGGAAAGAAAAATGGAAGAGGAAAAGAGAAAACACCTGGAGGGAGAAGCATAAGTACAGGGAGAAGAAAAGCGAGCTTCTGAGAAGTCGCAGCCAGCGCAGTAGCAGAGGCCTCCTGATCGGTGACGGGGCGCAGAGCACGCGCACAAGGCCGACCTCCAGGGACACACAGGGGGGCAGAAGCGGACAGAAGCAGGAAGGAGAATAACGGATTAGACTGCGGATCTGACTCTGACCTCGCCAGCCCAGGGGAGAGCTAAACCCAGGAGGCTAAACTCACATTTCTGTTTAATTTTATTGTTTAATAAGGTCGGCCATACATTGGTCTATGACAGACATGAGAGAACTTTCTAGGAAAGCGGAAATATTCCATAGCGTGATCCATTTGACAGGTTCACACAGTTAAGATTTCTGCCTTCCAGTGCCTGTCAATTCCCCCTGAAAAAGAACTCCACAGATGACCCTCCAAGGGCAGGGGGTGGAGGTCGGGATGAAACCAGTCGATTGCTGAGGTCCACGAAGCACGTGTGGGTTCACTATGTTGTTTTGTTGGGTTCAAGATTTGTGTGAAATTTTTCATAAAAAAGTTTTTAGCGACTGCCCGTATTGTGTCACTGCTGTGTCACTGCTGTCCTCGAGCAAGTTCCTTTCAGGTTATCAGGAAGGCGGCTGAGACATTATCTAATCCAGTCTTCCTGTTGTGGAAGAGGAAATGGAGGTGCACCTCTAGTTGTTCAAGGTGTTCTCGGATTTCAGTGCGGGGCTGAGGCTGGAATCTCAGGCAGGAGCAGCGCCCTTTTGACCTTTCAACTCTCACCCACTTGTGGGGCCTCTGCTGGAACTGGCCCTTTACTCTGGGCTGCCTTTCTAACCCCCAGGGCCACGTTTTGACGTGCAGGGAGGCTGTGTGGGGCGCAGGGGGTCTCTAGGCTGCAGACCACCTTGTTCTCCACTGTTTTCATTCTGAAAGGTGCGGAGACACACAAAAGACGCGTTTCTCCCACCTTCTAAGCTCTAGCTGGGCTAATAATCAAATCAACATGAGACAGATTAACAGGAGAAAATGTCCAAAGTTTACTACGGGTGTACATGTGGGGGGCCATAGTTATGAAACCCAAATACACATTGGGCATTTGAGGCTCATGTGTCATTTCAGGCAAAGGAGAAGGGGCACAGGGCCCTGGGATTTCCACCAAAAGTGCGTAATTCACAGGTGATTGAGAAAGAGCATCTTTGTGGTACACAAACTCTTGCTGGGCCCCCCAGAAACAGTGGGGTGGGGGGAGTCTAACAGACTTGCTGGGTCCTGCCTATCTGCCACACTCACTTCATACGCTCGGGTGCGTGTGGTCAGGCCACCGTCCTGAAGTACATCTATCTCAATTCCTTTCGACAGGTAAGGGAGGAGGTCAAAGGTTCTTTCTGAGTCTTCTTAACAACCAGCTTAAATCGATATCCCAAAGGGCATATTTTGGGATGGCAAAACTTTGTTCCCCCTTCAAAGGTAATCCTGAGCTTGCAGAGATTGTTAGGTCCCCTGGCTGCTGCTGTCAAAGTCGGAAAAGGAAGCCCACACAATGAAAGATTTCCAGTAACTAGGGGTTATGGGGACTTAGACACTATTAGTTTGCTCATTTTATGAAGCGGGGAAGGAGAGGCATGGAGACCCTTAGATAACCTGCCCAAAGTCATACAGCTGGTGAGGGCTGGGACTCAAAGCCTGGCCATCCCGGGAGGGGGACCACACCTTCATGCTAGGGCTGAGGGGCTGAAGGGCCGAGGGGCTGAGGGGCCAAGGAGCTGAGGAGACTCCCTGTCACCGGGGCATCCGACTCACTGTCAGGAGAGGTGGATTCCAGCTGCAGTTCAGCTGCTTATGAGCCATGTGACCTGTGTTGAGTCCTGTCACCTCTCTCTTCAGCTGTACAAGGGCGATAATAAAACCTGCTCCACCTACCTCGTGGGGAAGAGAGGAGGAGTCCGTGAAATCACTGTTATTGCAAGTGCTTTAAAACAGTGCAAGGGGCAACGGAAATGGAGATCACGATTATTTCATCAGAGAAACTTTCCTGGCTATCACATAGCACCCTCTGCACTCCAGCGACGGAAGTGGGAAGCTGGCCTGCGTGCCTCTTCAAGCGTCGTTTTGGTGGAAAGGAGGAGGAGCAGCGTCACAGCCCCGCACCCGTTTAAGTAGTCCCCCAACACCTCAGTTAGAGGTCGGCTGCAGGTTCTGTCCCAGGCCCCAGTCTCAGCAGGGCCTCTGTGGGGTTTGTCGTACAACAAACAGGCTTTCAGCCACTTGCGCAGGACTTAACTAGCGATAAGCCAGAGAGATAAGTGGATCACGTTCAACAAGCTCACATGGGAATAATTTGTACCCAAGAGCCATTTATAATTTATATTTTTGAATCCAGAGAGCTGTCTTTGCAGTGACTGGAGACACAGCCTTCCCACACGGTACAACCCCTTCTGTCCAGGACCAAGATAACAGAAACAGGAGACTGAGCAGCGAGCATCACAGTCCTAATGCGTGCATAGCTCGTCCTAATTGTAAGGCCATGCGGATTTGAGAACAGGACCTCTTTCCATTTATCTGTTCTGCACATCCCCTCCCCTACTCCCTTACCTTGCATATCTGTAAGCACTTAGCACGAAAGCGCAGAGAATGTTTGTGAAATGAATGGAATCAGAGAAGAGTGCCGTGGTTTTGCAAGTTGCCTAGAGGTCAAGGCAAAGCCTGGCGTGCGGCTCTTCCACGGACCGGCACGCGGTGCCCGCGAGGCTCCCGCCCCCGGAATCGCGGGGCCCACTCCTGGGGCTGCATTCCATCTACCTAACCTGAGAGGGGCCATGCTTCCAAACCCCAAGTTGGGAAACAAGGCTTGACAGAATATTTGAAACAAGAAATCGATATTCTCAAGGGATTTGTGCTCTCCTGTCTGCAGTCGGATTTATAATATCCTCCTTCTGCATTTTGGCAGATTTTTCTCGACCCAGCTGGCAGGCTGACAGCTTTCCTTACAGTGACTAAGTTGACTCCTAAATACATCTGGGGAGACTCCTTGAACTCATCAGTAGACCTTCAAATAAACTCACCTGGTGGCTTATTGATCCTATTCTGAAGCTTGCCCATTTCTTCATTTCCCTCTGCTAATGTCCTTCCAGGAGCCCACTAGGCTACCTGTCCACTACCCGGAGGACAGGCGGGGTGAGTGGCAGAGTGTGGTCACTGGGCAAGGCAGGGGGAGCCGTGGGTTCTGATTCCAATTCTGCATCTAATCCATGGTGTGTCCTTGGGCAGGTCACTACCCTCAGGGACTCGTCTGTAAAATGGAGGGGCTGGTGGGAAGCCCAGACTCCAAGTCCCAGTGACCTCTTGCAGTTCAAGCAGCCGGCAAGTCATGGGCTGTGAGAACTGGCTTGCCCTCCTGCAGTCGGGGATAAACTGTCCAGGCTCCTATCTGAGGCAAACACCTTCAAGGCCACTGCGCCTGCTCCCCTCCTCCCCCAGCACTGCTCTCTCCTCCCTCCTGCAGCGTCAGTTCTCCCCTTTCTGCTGAATCATTCACATCAGTATATAAATGTGTATAAATATGCTGTAATTTCACCCATCTTTTTAAAAAGTCTCTCTTGACGCTCCTTCCCCTCCAGCTTCTCTCCCAAACCAGTTCAGTCACTCCACAACTTCAGCCAGACTGCTCTTTGCTAAGGTCACCAGCTCCCTCCACGGTGGCCAAACCCAGTGGTCACCACTAATTCTTCATCTTACTTGGCTGCCTGGCGAGGACCAGCTGATTACTTCTTCCTTGAAACACGTTTTCCCCTGGCTTCCACAATGTTGCATTCTCTGGGTTATTCTTCAGGGTCTCCTTTGGTAGGTTCTCAAGCCCTTCACCTGTAAATGTGGGAGGGACCCAGGGCTTAGTCCTTGGAACTCTTCCTGATCTTCATTAATCCTTCAGTGATCCCATTCAGTCTCAGGGAGTTAAATGCCACCTGTCTTAGCCTAGGTCCCCCTAGAAGCAGAACTTTAATAAAAGGTTTGCAGGCAGATAGTTTATACAGGAATGAAATTCTAGAGAGCAGAAGGGCAGGGTGAGAAAAACAGAGAAGAAAGGGAAACCAATTCAAGGATGCATCGTTGAGCTGACTACCACAACGGGACCCTGGTGCTCCAGAGAACCTTCCAAGGGGATTCAGAACCGTCTGTCAAGGAATGAAAAGGGATCATAATTACCCATCAGCTTCCATTCTCCATGGGCTAAGAGTGGCCCCATGACACCAACCCCACTCCCCCAATAATTCTGGGCTGTACATCGGGCAGTGCTGAGTGAGTTCTCGCCCTTGTTCTATAGCCACCTTGGGCAAGAAGCAAGAAGCACAGGAGCAGGCAGGGGTGAGGCACTGTCAGCTTGTAGCCATTGCTGGTCTAGCCAGCATCAGCTGCATTACATCAGCTGGAGGGAGAAGTGGGGTCAAGGGCATTGAAAGCGGTGTTCAAGAGTGTCTGATATATTCCCCTGGCTGGTGTGGCTCAGTGGATTGAGCGCGGGCTGGGAACCAAAGGGTCGCCAGTTTGATTCCCAGTCAGGGCACATGCCTGGGTTGCAGGCCAGGCCCCCAGTTGGGGGCATAAGAGAGGCAACCACACACTGATGTTTCCCTTTCTTTCCCTTCCTCCCTCTCTCTCCCTCCCTCCCTTTTCTCTCTCTAAAAATAAAATAAATAAAGTCTTTTAAAAAAGATGTCTGATATATCATCTGTACCTTGATGGCTCTGACACTTATAACTCCAAACTGGATCTCCCCCTTTAGCTCTAGACTCAAATACGCACCCGAGTATCCCTATTTCCACTGGTTTTCTCCTCAAAACCTGCTCTTGTCACTGTCTTTCCGTCTTAGTTAGTAGCAGCTCCATCCTTCCAGATGTTCCTTCCTTCCAAGACAAACACATTGAGTCTGCTCCACATATGCACACAATCCCTGGGTAAATTATGCTGGTTTTACCTTCAAAATGTATCTAAAATCTGACTGCTTCTAATCTCCTCTACTTCTTGTCCAAGCCACACCACCAGCCCCCATCTGGATTGCCACCGTTACCTCCTGGCTGGTCTTCCCGCTCACCTGCTGGTTCGATTACAGGCTCTTCTCCACCAGCCGCCAGTGAGCCTTTTACAAATAACTCAGTTAATGTCACTCCTCGCTGTTCCTTTTTCCCCTTCCCCACTTTATGTATTTACTTTGTCTATTGTCTCTTTGTACTCGAATGAGGGCAAGGACTTCTGTCTATTTTAATTCCACTACCCAGAAGCGTGCCTGGGGCCTGGCATTCTTGTTGTCCAGAGACCTTCTGGTTTGAGCCCCTGCGCTTTACGGATGAGGAGACCGCAGCCCGAAGACATGACTGTACCAGTTACACTGCGAAGCCCCCTCGATGCGCCTCTACCGGTGTTCCGGTGACTGGTCTCCATTCTCAGCAACACTGCTAGTTGTTATTATGGATGTTGGCCATCTAGCCGGTCTGAATGGTAGTTTGTAGTCGGGCTCAAATATACTCTGTAACAAAATCAACAGAGAACAATTCCAAGGCCACGGAAGCATGAGTAATCAATCCATGGTCCTCTGAGAGAAAGGGAGCAAGGGAGGGGAGTCAGGTGAGGGAGTGTCCCTGGGGTGCATTGAGAGAAGTGCAACACTGGCAATCCTGTAGAAAGCATTTCACACGTGGGGGCAGAGGGGATGAGGAAACCAAGTTACTAACCCCTACCTCACGCCATTGTCTGCCCCTCATTTCAGTGGAGTAGAACGGCAGGAATGGGATGACTTTGGATTTGATCTGGGGAGCTGAGCTCTACTCAGCCACGTTCTGGCTGTGTGACTTAGGCAAGTTACTTAACGTCTCTGAACTTTGATTTCCTACAAAAATGAGGAAGATGATCGCTACCATAATGAGTTGTGAGGATTTCGTGAAGTAACATAACAAATTGCTTAGTAGAGTGACACAGACAAGCAATAAGTAATACTAGGGTTATCCTATGATTCCTTGACCAGATAGTAGAAATATGAAGCAGTAAGTGCCTGGGCCAATCAGGAGAAAGTTGTGGGTGGCCAGAGGTCTGTACTGAGAAATGGTAAAATGCAGTGGCCAGGTAATGGGCGACACTGAATGCCAAACTGAAGTTCTGGCACTGTGAAGTTACTAAAGGACCTTGACCAGGGAACACACGGAACACTCAGCACGCTGGCTGGCGTGGCTCAGTGGACTGAGCACCAGCCTGTAAACCGAAAGGTCAGCAGTTCAATTCCCAGTCAAGGCACATGCCTGGGTTGCAGGCCAGCTTCCCAGTTGGGGGGTGTGAGAGGCAACGGACTAGTGTACCTCCCACACATTGATGTTTCTCTCCCTTTCTCCCTTCCCCTGTCTCTAAAAATCAATAAATAAACTCAACAGTCTTAAGACCAATGGGAACAGCCTGCCATTACCCAGCCCTTCCTCAGGTCCCTGCACATGTCCCCAACACTGCTCTTTCCTTGTCCCATTGCAGGGACCTGTTTTGGGTCTCTGTCTCCCCTGGAATAACCCAGAGTGACTGCCATGGCAATAGTTCAAGTGTGTGCTGATGAAAGCCTGAGTGAGGATAGTGGCAGTGAGAACGGCAGAGGCAGATCCGGGTCCTTGGATAATTTTCAGTCGTTTTGTGTACAAAGTGGTACGCATGTCAGGAATGCGGGCAGATAGTCCACCAGGTAACAGATGTGAAGCGTGCTGAGCACTGAAAAGCTTCAAACCCAAACAGTTGAACTTGGGCATGTTGTTTGCCCTCTCGAAGGCTCCATCTAGTCTAGAAAATGGAGATGATAATACCAACTCTACCTCACAGGGTTGTTGAAAGATCTGTGGGAGCTAAAAAATATATTAATATTTTTCCTCTTGCCTTCTAAGTTCTTCTACCTGGACTCTCAAATCAACAGAGATTAACAGGAGAAATGCAAAGTTTAATACATGCGCGTGGGGAATTCACATAGGCACAAGAATCCCAAAGACAGGGAGGCCACATTGGATATACAAGACACTTTGGACAGACGAGAAAAGGAGGGAACGGGATGTCAGATGTCAGAAGTGAGAAGGGGTGACGTGCAGGGAGCTGAGGAAGCGTGGGGCACACGGGGCAGGAAAGCCCTCGCTGGGCCATCAAACAGTGGGTCACAGGGTGTCAGGCTAACGGTCCCGCCTGAAGCCCTCTTGTTTACCATACTCCATTCAGATCAGCTAAGGCAGCATCCTAAGATCTCCTTCTTGGAACAGATTTCTCTGTTTGAATCTCCTGGGTAGGAAAGCGGGGAGACTAGAAAACTTTCTTTCTGAGACTTCTGTTTCTTCATAAACAGCTTAACATCAATATCCCAAAAAGTAACTTCCGGGCGGCAGAATTTTTGTCCCTTCAGATCAATTAGATGTGGACAGTCAGATGAGGTAGCAACTGTCAGGTGTCTTAGAAACACAAAGCAGTGTTCATAGTATGGTTGTGACATGTCCCCATCCTATTTAACTCTTCGAAGGCTTAAGCTAACTCAGTTCACAAACACTTACAGGTTTTTCTCTTTTTACGTTAAAAGCAGAAACTGTGATCTCGGAGAGCAGGTGAAAGTGAAGGCTGAGTGGGGAGTCTGCAGCTCCTGTGCCCGGGGCAGCAGAGAACCAGCATGTCTGAGCCCGGGGACCCTTCCACCCCCAGGGGAAGTTCCTGCCTCCTCCCAGATCCCCCTGCTGTTTTAGGGAGCTATCTACCACAAAGTGCCCCACCCCTCAGCCAGGGACTAAAACAGAAGGCTGTCCGCGTGAATATTAAACTGTAAATTACCACAAAATGGGGATTAGAGCAGAGATGAGAAGGACATTCTCTTAAAGAGATGCAGTGGCTCCAGAGGACTCCGTTGTACCAGACTGAAGGCATCCTGGCATCATGGGGATGGGGAGGGCTGCTAGAACCGCAAGCTCTCAGGCCCACCCCAGACCTACCCAAATCTGACTCTGTGTTTAACAAGATCCCCAAGTGAATAAGGGGGCAGAGAGAGAGAGAGAGAGAGATCCCCAGGTGATTCCTGTGCAGACTAAAATTGTAGGCATCCCTTAAAGGGAGGGCCAAGGGCGCAGAAGAGGTGGAGTTACAAAGGCTCAGTTGACTGAGCACTGTCAAGGCCTAGAGGAGGGGTCTTGGTCCGTAGACTTGGGAGTACTAAGGTCCCATGGGCAAGGTCATCCCCACTGTGGAGATGGGTGAGTCTGGCTCTCCAACCTGATTTGCTGAAGCTTCCAAGTCATCTGACCATTCCTTGAAAAACGTCTGTGCTCCTCAAACACTACTCCAGTTACCGCTTGGTTTCTGCTTACAGGATAGAATGTGCCAACCATATTGGCACAAAGATTCAGGTCCACCTGACAGACATTTTTCTTTTTGCATACTAAATAAATGGCATTCTTGCCCTGTCTGGGCAGCTTAGTTGGTTGGAGCATCATCCCAATGTACCAAGGTTGCGGGTTTGATCTCCCATCAGGGCACATACACAGCACATCGATGTTCTTCTCTCTCTCTCTACCCCCATCTACCTTCCTCTCTATCTCTAAAATTAATTAAAAATCAATAAGTGACCCTGGCTGATGTTGAGGCAGGAAATAGTCAGGAAGGAGAAAACTCCGGAGGGGCCCCAGGGCTAAGACAAAGGACATCAATACAGGACAGAGACCCCGTTCTAAGACCAGTTGTTCCCGATTTCTGGAAAAGTGCTGAATCATGGTGACTCATGAATGTACCTTTGCAGAAGATGCTACCTGACCCCTGCTTCATTATAGTAGCCTTATAATAAATTAACATTGTGCGACCCCCTTCCCTGTTGGCCAGTCAAGGAAAATCATGGGAGACCACATGCGCAGTAGCTTTAAAGTAATACAACTACTTCTACATGCACAATTACAGTCCGACAAAACTAGCCAGGAAAGATCTACACTAATAGAATCCCTCCAGCCCTGGCAGTCAATCTCTCTGCTCGGAGTTGCCCTGCTCCTGTGTTCTGTGGAGTGCACTATCACTTAATAAATCTGCTCTCTCTCTCTTTCTGCTATAAACTATGTCTGTTCAATTCTTTGTCTGCGATCACCAAGAACCTGGTTACCTGTGCTCACCTGTGAGAGTGTGACTCAGTGGACTGAGCACTGGACTGCAAACCAAAGGGTCACCGGTTCGATTCCCAGTCAGGGCGCATGCCTGGGTTGCAGGCCAGGTCCCCAGTGAGGGCCATGTGAGAGGCAACCACACACTGATGTTTCTCTCCTTCATTTCCTCCCTTCCTTTCCCTCTCTAAAAATAAATAATGAAATCTTTTTAAAAAAATGAATACAAATCAATAAATGGCATTATTATTTTATATACTAATCAAACAAAATCAGATGAAGTCCTATTTCTGGATAGTGGTAAATTAACCAGTGTGATGATTAGATGCCCTATCCTGAGACAGGCCTGCCAGCTAGCAGGTTTTTTCCAACTAACTATCCCGCATCTCTGTACCCTCCTCTGTCTCTGAATTTCTAGCAATAGCATATAATTTGACTCAGCTTTCCCCTGGCATCATGGTTCTCAATTTTGTGCTACCAGTTGGTAAGTTCCCTAAGGACAGCCAAGGTCTGTACTGAAAACATACTTGTTGAAAGGATCAGTCACCTGCTGTGAACTTAAACCCAGAAAGGAAAGGAAGTGCCTGCAATGAAAAGAAACCAATCTTTCCCTGAGGTTTTGATAACAAAACAAACAAACAGGAAGCAAATTATACACAGTCCAATGAGGGAATAGTGAAGTGAATTACAGTGTATGTATACATCTACTCAACACAATGCTATGCAGTTACATATAGGCCACGCAGACTATATGTAGTAATCCGAAAAACAATAATATATATTCTCTGACAGTTGGAGTCTTGGTAGGAAACAGCTGACACAAAGTTGGGAAATTCTAAGAAAGTTTAATAAAGGAGCTCTTTACAAAGGTGTGGGCAGCATTGGGAAAAACGTCAGAGAAGAGGGAACCTGTGTCTATTTCCAGGCTGGGCTTGAAGGGGCAGGCAGAGCCCTGCTGGGACAAGCAGAGAGAACCAGTGGAGCGAGCCCAGGACAGGAGCTGTGGCCTTCGGTGGACGGAAGCTAGACTTCGGTGACCAGGAAGGGAGGGAGGAGAGGAAGCCAGAGGAGGGCAGGGAGCACACAGCGACCTCCTGGAGCACAGGGCAGGGGAAGGGGGTGGGAGAGAACCTCGCAGGGGGCAAACAGAAGACATGAGGGGGAGGGGTGCACACACACCAGGATGCAAAATTGTAGGTATACTAGAGATGGTAAAATAAATATACATTTTGGCGGGAAAGATCAATGGGAAATCCACCCAAAACGTGATTATTATTGTCTGAAGGTGTTGGGAGTGGGTAGGGGATTTGGGTGAGAAGTAGAGTTGTTGGTCTTCACTTGTAGATAATGTGGCTCCATTGCTTTCCTAATAAAACACAATCAATGAAGCAAGCTGAGGAAGGATATCGGGGAGCAGGTGGAGCTGCTTAAGTCTCTCCTCCCTTACTCCACGGCAGCCCCCTGAGGCGCCTTCTTGTGTCTTTCCAATGGCTTCATTGTACAAAAGGGGAAATGACTTGTTCAAAGTCAAAAAGCAGGTTAGTGGCAAGCTGGGAGGAACTATGGATTCACCTCCCCACTCCAACACGCACACGCAAGCACGCAAGCACACAGGTCTCCAAACTGCCCTGACCTCTCCGTTCCACTCCACCCTACCTCCCTTTCCCCCTCCACTCACCCCTTCCCTTTTTCTCTTCTGCTGCAAATCCTAAAGCTACCCTGGTCTGAAGCCTCTAAACAGCCTCACAGCCTTAATCTCAGTGTCTGAATGATAAATCCTGCAGGAGAGCTCATTCCATTCAAGCCCTTCACACTCTCCTTTGAGTTAGCTGGGTGGTCGCTTCTGCCAAAGCAGAGGCTGCTGGCCCTTCCTCCCTTCCTGAGCATTCCCCCAGGAGTCCAGGGCTTCCCAGGAGCCAGGCATTTGCCTCCAAAACAATATCCAGATATGATGAGGCCCTCCTAACCCCCTTTCAGGGCCAGACCATAAAATAAAGCCACGTGGGCCTTGCACCCCAGGACAGAATCCTTTGTCTGGGTTGGAAACAGCCTGAAAAAATGAAAGGCCCTTTCATTGTGACCTCTTCACCTCTCGTTATCTGGTGCCCAGTCCCCTCAGCCTCTCGGGGCAGACAGCAGCCTTTTCCCATGGGCACCAGGGCTAGCTGCGTCTTAGTGGCTAGCAGAGGAAGGAATGTGAGGAATGTACCTGCCTAAGGGGCGAATACTTTCAGCAAGGACAGGCTGAAATGGATAATGAGGTCAAAACCAAATGCCATCCCTTTCTCAAAGGACTCTAAAGAGAGGCTATTAGATATAGGTCATTAGTTGGGGGGCAGTGGGGGGGTATGGAAATCTACGTTTCAGACTGCTGCTTGAAGAGCGATGAAGGCATTTTGCCAAGTTTAGATATTTCTCCAAGTCAGTAGGGGCTAAGTTTAGACTCAGATTCAAGATTTTCCATATCTGAGTTTCACTCAGGTACAAGCAACAAGTGACGCCCTGTACTCAGGGCGGAGATTCGGGAAAGAATGTGAGATAACGACGCAAGTGGAGGCCGCAGTAAAAACAAAAATAAAAACAAAACCCTAATAACAGAAAATTTGGAAAACTGAAAAGCCAGACTTGACTTGTAAAGTATACTTACCATGTATTACTCTCTTTATAAAATGTCCCCTCTTTGTTACCATCACGTAATTCAGGGACGTTATCCCCACGCCTTACCCCCAGACTTTACTACGATTCGCAAACTGGAATCTTTGCTTCCAGACCCTTTGCCTTCCAATTCGTCCTGCATCCAGCACAGGTTCATTTTACATCGACCGCCCCCACCCCCCATTTGAAAACCGTCACAGCTCACAGGGGCGCCGGCCAGCCCAGGGCCCGGCAGAGCGGTCGCTCCTTACCCATCCCTTTCTCTCTATCTCACCATGAAATGAAGTTCAGACTTTCTAAATGGCATTCGAGGCTCTCCAAAACCTGAACCTAGTTAACATTCCAATCTGTAACGTGCCCCATTAACACCCCCCCCAAAAATACTGTATTTTTGGATTATAAGACGCACCTAGGTTTTAAAGAAGGAATATAGGGAAAAAAATTTTGAAGCAAAAAAATGTGGTAAAATATTTAATAACATAAATAACATTATAGTTCACCGATGTAAATAGAACTCAGGTAAGCTACATTCAGACTATAAGACGCACCCCCATTTTCCCCCCAACTTTGGGGGGAGTGCATCTTATAGTCCGAAAAATATGGTATATGTATTTAAAAGACCAGTTTCCAATAATAACCCAGCTTGGCTAACTTGATTTCAAGGCAGATGCCTTTGGCAGTAGCTGTGGCACAATGAACTCTTCTCAGTATGTTTCATTTCTTCTTTAGGTTTAATTTTCTCATTAAAAGAAAAAGGAACTAAAAAAAAAGGAACTTCAGGCCCAGTTCAGTTTATGCAGAATTACTTGTTGACCTTCCAGAGTGCGCCATCAGACAGGAGGGGCCTGGATGTACACACACACACACACACGGTTGAGAAAAAGCACACCTCTTAAAAGAAATCCACAAAAAAAAGGGAAGACAAATGGAACAGGGAGTGTAACGATTAAGAGCGTAGGTGCTTCCTAAGCTGGGCTAGTATCTTCTCTGTAAGCATCAGTTCCCCCATCTGTAAAATGGTGTTCATAATACCTGCCTCTTCAGGTTGTTGTGTTAAAAAAGGAGATGTGAATAAAGCACTTAGCAGACTGCCTGGCACACAGTAGGGTCTATAAATCTCAGCTTTGACAATGACAGTGATGATACCTGCAAAAGTTGTTCTTTGCCAGCTTTCTGTGGAACGAGCTAGACTCCAAGTTCCCTGGTCAGCTGAGCTTGCTCAGGCTTTTGTGCCTTTGCTCTGCCTCCTCTCCGGGTTGGACATGCACCCTTCTTATCGCAAGACCACTCAAAGGACACCCTCCCAGTGAGACCTTCCCAAACCAGCTTTTTAACCCCCGCCCCCCACCACCCAGCAGAATTAATTCCTCATTACATCGAGGACCCATAGCTCTAGGATAGTATTTTTCATCTAGTATAATAATGGCTTGCTTATATGTTGGTCTCAGGAGTTGGAATATTAACTTCTTGAGTGTTCATTTTGGAATCCTCAGCATCAAACACAGTCCCAGATCTGACGCAAAAGGAATGGCTGGTCCCGGAGGGTGTCTGCGGGCCTCACACCAAGTCCCACCCACCCAACCTTTCAGCCCTCAGATCCTTGTCTACACTTGTTTGAGAAGAATCACCACTCCCGGTGGATTCCTGGAATCTAACAAGGCAGGAACAAAATGATAACTGATTACTTGGAATTTTTGTCCAGTCGTCATGAAAGACGCAAATGGTCCTAGTTCTTCTCCTTCTGCTGAGCCCAATCCCAAGTACTCATCGTAAGAGAAGGGGTCAAATTTAAGGGCACAGTCTGTGGTCTTGGAATAGGACGAAGACATCGAACCTCACAGGAACAGAACCGATGACCTTGGTTTCATCAGTACCTATTACATCCAAATGAACTAAAGGGCCACAGCCAGAGCTTCGGGGCTGTCAGAGAGGGCAGTTCGAGCAATGTAAGAAACGGAGCCTGGTCTCCAGTCAGATTTGAGTCACGTTAGGAACTCACCACTCATTAGCTATGGGAACATGCAAGTTTATAAATTTCTGAGCCTGGTTCCTTCATATCCATTCTGGAGATGGTAACCCAAGTTGGAGGATGGAGGTAGGAAGATCCAATGTGACAATGTAAAGTATTGTGGACCCTAAAAAGAGGGTTCTATGGAAGGTAACCTCACTGGATGATCTGATCATGGGCAGGTCATGGTGGGTAGTCACACCCCAGGCCTATAACTTCTTTAGTGAAATTAAGCCAGCCCTGTCAATTGTTCTTGTGCATCTAGGTTAATACACCTTTAAAGATTTTATTTATTTATTTATTTATTTATTTTTAGACGAGAGAAAGGGAGAGAAACATCAGCGTGTGGTTGCCTCTTTCACACTCTGCACCAGGGAATCTGGCCCACAACCCAGGCATGTGCCCTGGGGAATTGAATCAGCGACCCTTTGGTTCGAAGGCCGGGGCTCAATCCACTGAGCCACACCAGCCAGGGATAGGTTAACACACCTTTAAAATATCAGAAGTAGTAGCCTTTTGAAGGGTATATTAACCCTCAAGAGAGCGCATAATCTTAACTATCCTGTAATCCAATCCCCACCTTGCTTTCTCTCACCTCCATGTAATCTTTCTGTCTCCTTATGTAAGAGAAACTGCAAAACTTACTCTCCATAGCATTTGAGATCTTGCTCCCTGGTACATGCCATCAGTTTGGCTCAAATAAACTCTCATAAAAATTCTCTACAGCCTGGCTGGTATAGCTCAGTGGATTGAGCGCGGGCTGGGAACCGAAGGGTCCCGGTTCAATTCCCAGTTGGGGCACATGCCTGGGTTGAGGGCCAGGTCCCCAGTGAGGGCCATGTGAGAGGCAACCATACATTGCTCTTTCTTCCTCCCTTCTCCTCTCTCTGAAAATAAATAAATTTTAAAAAAATTCTCTACAGATTTGGATGTTTCTTAGGTGGGCAGTATGCAGTACCCCGCACATAGGGATTCCTCAGTAAAGGATGCTAGAAACATAAGCAGGAGAAACAGTGGCCCTTACATGAGCAGAAATTAGGGAACATGTGTCCATAGACCACTGGGAAGGGAGGGAGAGGGAGAGGACGGCTGCTCTAAGATGAATGTTGGTCTCCAAAGGCAAGCGTGCGGGGAGGGACTGAAGGAACGAGGTGGGTATCATGGGTGATGAAACCCGCTATCCTAAAGTCTGAGAGTTACCTGTTCAGCTAAAGGCACAATCTTTGTAGCCATGAACCCGGCCTTTTCCGGGGCCCCAGCTCCCTTAGAGCCACTAGGATTCCCCAAGGAGCCTAGGAGAGTCACTCAATTACAATTTTGTATTTTAAGATCTATAGGGAAATCTTGGACATCATTAAATCCCACCGTGTCATTTTATCAGTGAAGGAACTGAGGCCCCGAGAGAAACTTGCCCAAGGCCATCGTTCGAGTCCTGCCTCTGCCACTAATATGCCTCGAGGCCTCGGGCAGGTCATCTCCCCTCTCAGAGCCTGCGGTTTCCTCCTCTGTAGGACGAGGGGCTGGCAGTATTTAGAGACCTAAATTCCCTTCAACTCTGACCTTTGCCATATTAAAATAATGACTCCTCCTACCATTCAAGTTTCCACATTAGATCATCACTGCCCCCCAACCCTCCCACACACACACTCCTACCACACAGAACAGTTAAGAAAACATATTTGGGTAGTTTTGAGCTCATTTAGTTTAAAAGGAGTACGAGTTTTCACCAGGGGAAGGGACAAGCAGAGTAGTGTCAGGCAGAGACCTGTGGGCAGGGCCGAGGCTGGTGGCGCCTGCTCGGTGTGCCCAGCCCCAGTGGCCATGTCACTGCAGGGCTCCTAAGACCTGGCAGCGCTGCGGCGATAAATAAGGCCAGCGATCGCACCTTACATGGCCATCCCCGGGATTACGCACGCTGCTGGAGGACTTGGAGCGAGTGCCTGTCACCTGCTGCCGCCACAAGTGTGCCTGGGCTTCGGCAGTCTAGCCTTGTGACCGAGGAATTTTTAAATGGAAGCTCTGAACTCACAAAGAAGAAAATGTCTCTCTGATGTCACACAGTTGCTGCCAATTCATCAGCTCAAGCTAAAGGTCGGAGAGGGGAAAGCCACCACTCCAGGGTCCTGTGCTGGCTCCCCAAATGGAACTTCCCTTCCAGCAGGCTTCACGCCAGCCACCCGGGCCAGCCTGGAAGCCAAACTGAGGGCCAAGTGCATTTCCAGGGCACGCACAGAGGCAGCCCTGACACCACGGTGCTGCTTCTGCCTTCCCTCTGCACATTAACCAGTTCATCCCCCCAGCCCTCTCCCGCCTCGGCTCTCATCTGCAGCCAGACAGGGCCTCCCCCTGAAACCTGGATATAACTTTGTCCTTAGGGTCCTGCCCTGGGATGGCTTCAGGGACAAAACCAAATCACACAGACTTTCTTTTGGTGTTTTAATAACTAAAGACAGTCAGTGGTCAAAGAGCAAAGACCAGAAGTGCCACTGCCGAGACCGACAGCCGCTTCCTAGTGGTGTGATATTCGCCCCATATTTCTCCTCCTTGAGCCTGCTTCCTGGCCGGGAAGGCGCGGATAGTAAGAATACTTACCTCAGTGTTTCCCTGAGGATTCAGTTGGAAGCACTGAGAGGCTGGCTTGTCCCCGTGCTCCGTAAATGTCAGCTTGGAACCCACACTCACAACTATGACTGCACAAGTTACTTAATCCTCGAGTGTTCGTTTCCTCATCTGTGCAACAAAGACAGGCACTTGGAACTGACAATGTCGCTGTGAGGATTCAGTGCAGATGACTACAAATCAATTAACAAAGTACCTAGCAATGGAAAAATAAATGCTGGCTTCTGAAACGATCATCTCCATCAATCAAACTGTGCTCTGGAGGGAAGGCCCCGTGCATTCATTGCAAAGCTCGACCTGTACAACTCACAATCCGGAGCTAAGATGAGCCAGATAAGAAAACATGTCTGTGGTCAACGTGGACACAGAAAAATACATTTTAGAAATTAGTTTTAGAGAGAGAGACTGTTTTCAATTCTGGCCTAAGTGTCCAAGGAGGAGAGATAGAGAAAAAGTTACGTGGGTAAGAGAGAAAGGATTAACTGCCGTGACCGCGAGGAGACGGTAGATGGAAAATGAAGTGACGTCGAGGAGGAGGAGGAAGCTGAAACAACTGAGGAATGAGAGAGCAGGGGATTTCTCTGAACGTGGAAAACACCACAGACTAGCTCTCCACCTCAGATGCAGAGAACAGACGTGGAAAGACAATGGCGACGGCTGCACGGCCTGGTCAGTGTGGCTCCCCACGCCTGACCACGCTGCCTCCGCTCCCCCTGCCCGGCACCCTGCACGGCCCCCACCCTGACGCACGCACTCCTGCACTCTGAGATTGACTGAAGGTCACCCCTCGCATCCAGTCTACTCTCAGCCCTGCCTCTCCTTCCTCCCCGGTCCCCTCTTCCTGGGCTTCTGCACAGCGAAGTTCTAGATGAATGAAGCTCTGACAAGGGTAAAGGGGAGGCTTTTCTTCTGGGCTCCTCTCGTTCCCTCCTCTCACCCAGACAGGTGAGCCCTGGGAGGAACACCTCATTCCCGGGGTTAACCCTCCTCAGCCTCTCCGCACAAGTCTTCCCTCTTACCTGTAAGACAAAGGTGTACAAGGATCCGGGTTTTATCTTTCCAGGGGGCATTAATATTTTAATGACAAGATGTAGAGATTCCACACAAATATATCATATTCTGTAAACATTCTTGAGACTTGCCTACTTGCCAGGCACTATGCTAGGCCCCTCTACTCCCTCCTATGGGCTGAGGCCTCAGCTTTCCAGACGTTTCAGGTGGGGATCGCAGAGAATCATAGTGCCTGACTCTCCACACCCTCCTGCCCTCGAATCCAGGCAACGAAGCATGGGGGGATTTTTCTTCTGTCTCCCACACACACTTCTCTCTTTCTGTTTCCACTGGCACCTCACCTCTGCCCTTCCTCATCACTTATACCTCATTCACAAAAATCCCCTGCCTCGGCCCTAACCTTCCTCCAACCTATCCTGCACAACAGCCTCATTGTCTCGGAGCCCCCTTCATCACATTATTCCCTCCCCAGTTGCAAAATGCACCCAACCCCCCACATTTCATTCAGTCTTCCATAATTCTGCCCTAACTCTCTGGAATGGGACACATTCATAGCGCCTGCTTTACCCATGAAAGGGGTTTCAAGGAGGGAAGGAGAGGGCCCAGGGGGCCCATCTGATCAGAGAGCTATATACACAGAAGGCCCTGGTACCATGTGGCTGGGGCAAAAATCTGAACTGTAGTCAATGAGGGCAGCCAAATTCCTACCTGGGAAATCAGGGCAGTCTGAAGGGTGAGGCCAAGCTGTAAACAGAATGAGTAATGAGGTCAGAAGCTGGTGGGGACCAGAATCATGTCTAGATGCAGTTCAAGGAAACGGAAATGGTACAGGACTGAGGCTGTGAATTGAATTACAAGAAGGTATTGGAGACGGGCTTTGCTGCTCTACATGGGGATGAGGGTAGAAGGCATAGCCTGTGAAAGCTCCCTTTCTTCTGGCTTTGCTCCGATTTTTCAGGTCTGTGAAATGCCGTCTTCCTGGCTGCCCAGGATTTCGCACCATCCACGTGCCCCGGCACTGCTGAGTGACTCGTCCAAGGGTGCAAGGCGGTGGGTGTGGAAACATCTGCCGCCAATAAAGGACGTGCTAGGGAGGCAAGACAACGTCGTGCTCAGATTGGCAAATGAGTTCACAGCCCCACGTCTCGGATTCCTCCTCCGTAAAGTGAGGATAACAACCACACTATTGCATAATGGCATTATAGAGTAACACTACGGTGAGGATTCGCCAAGCAAATATTTGTGAAATGCTTAGAACAGTGCTTGGCACACAGTAAATGCTGTGTAAGTGTTAGTTAAATAAAAATACAGTGCCCAGCTGGTAAATAGGGCCTGCACTCAAGGTCAGTGCTAATTTTAACACTGAGTCCTCAGGTCCTTCACCACTAAGGTCAAAGGCAGGTTATGATGGACTAAGCTAACTATAGGGCTTTCAAAAATTAATTTTCATTTCAACTGAGAATAGAAAAACATGCTGTTAGCTTATTTTACTTGGGCACACAGGAAATATCACCTGAGTTACTACCCTTACCTGCTCTTAGGAAACCACTAAGAAATCCAGAAGGTCCAGTTCAAATAATAGTACCCCTCCCAAATTTATTAGACTTTGCAAAAAAACAAAAAACAAAAAAACCCTCCACATTTACAAATTGACTGAGGGTGTTAGGAAAGAACAGCGTGGATTAGGGAAATTTAGCTGAGTCTGGCTAGGTTCAAGGTGGCAGCTTTTGTTGAAAAGGTAGCTGAGAGCAAATAATTCAAAGAGGAGGAAATATCCTAATATTTATTTCTTCTTCTTCTTTTTTACAAACTGCTGAGGGAGGGTATTTGGAAAGGAGAGACATGAGAGGGAGAATGTGAGTGTATGGTTTGTAAAATGATTTAAAAATGGGCATGGTGTACTTTAGTTTAGTAGCAATTCAAAGAAGATAATGCAAAAGTCTGTTTGCTCTAGCAATGTACCAACCAGAAATCCTTATTACTGAACCTCTCACAAGACTACGATGTGGCACTAATAGGTGTTTGAAAAAGATGATCCTGATAGACCATAAAATCTAAACCGCTTTTCGAAACAGCAGAAAAAAGAATAAGTGAAGCTTGGTACGGTTTGTGACAAGTGTATTTTAATGTATCCTAATTTTTCAAAAACAAGAAACAATTTTGTCACCTGTAGTATGGGGTAATCTATATGCCATATAATAACTTTCTACCCATCGTAATATTAGAACAACACCTTGCCTGATTATGGTTGGCATCAGGGTTTAATAAATAATCCCTTTCTCTAAACCTGTTTTCCCAACCCCTCTCCTAGAGGCCTGTCTCTACAAGAGCAGGATTTTGTTTTTGATCTGAATTTGACCCCCAGATTTTTATTCTTCCCTAAAAAATAAGGATGCTTCTAGCCTAGGAACCACTTCGCCTTCCCTGCACAAGTTTCTCACTTCTGTTTCAGGCTCGGGGTGGAGGTTCTGAGGTGGGCGTTATCTTTCTCCAGACAGGCAACAAGGAAAGACAATTGCCTGAGTAGAATTTTTAAAATACTGGTAAATGTGTCTCTTGGGAGGAAAGGTCCTCAGAGAGCAGGCCAGTGACGGTTGTGTGGTGGGGCACGTGGCTGCCCCAGAACAGAAGCAGAGCCAGGATGCCCCAGACACAGGCCAAATTCCGAGTATGCCCCCAGGGTCCCGGATCCCTCACCCACGTAGGAGGTTCTCCTGCCTCTTCTAATTACCTTCCCATTCCTTTCATTCCCCTTCTCAGCCCGCACTTCAGGGCTCTGCATACCACAGAGGTCAGACACAAATAAAATCCATACATGGACTCCACTCTCGGGTCACAGAATTGGTTAGCAACTCAGACTGAGGAGGGCCCACCCCCACCTCCCTTCCTCACCACGAAATCTCTGCTTGTAAACACCAGTCACTTAGTAACACCCTGCATCAGCCGCCTTTGAGCTATTATTCATCAGGGACTAACCTTAAACCAACTTCATCTTCACCGGCCTGCCCCCAGAGGAGAGGAAATTCCACAGCTCTGACGTGATGGGAAACGTGATCTGCACGCCCCAGCACTCTCTTTCTCTCTCGCCCCAGCCAATTCCCAACCCGGGTTTCCCTGGCCCTGTCTGAGAGGCCTCATCCTGGCCCCCTCTCCACCCCCACTTCTTGCCCTCTCCATTTTACACACTGTAACCTGATAGTCTGGAAATGCAGCTTCTTTCATCTTCCATTTCCCACATCCTGAAAATCCGAGGAGAAGGAGCCCACCCAGATAAAGGAATTCCAACTATGTGCACCCCCCTCCCCCTATAACTCCATTCACAAAGCAGATTAGTAATGGCCAGGGCTCCAGGGCGGCCCTACTCCCCACTCCACTGCCGCCTCCAAACAATTCACTCATTTCATCTCCTTACTCCTCACCCGCACAAAAGCCTAAATCTGCATGCCCAGAACCAAAAATGAACTTCTCCCTGGACTCTGATCCTAAGGAACGCTTTCTGCGTCAGGTAGGAGGTCCTGCCGACCATTCATCTGTGCCCTCCTTAGCGTTTCAAGATAAGAGTGCTCAGGGAAGACGTTTTGTTGGATCACGGGGACAGATAGAAACGTAACATGTGATGTTCCAAAGACACCCGCTCACGTCCTTGGGAAAGATCACAGGCCATTCTAACCTAGAAACATTTTTCTCCAAAAGAAATTGTTTTGAGGCCAGAGGAAAAGATGCTTATTTGAGGGCATAGACAGAAAATGTGTGTGTGTTTGTCTGTGGAGAGAGGTTCTGGTAACAAATTACTGGTAACTCTGTTAATTTCTTGAGTTGAAATATCCTATTTCAGTTTTTCACTACCTGGAAATCAGTGATTACGAAACGTGCCTGGGTCAGTTCTTTAGTTGCCCTGTCCTGAGTTCCGTCAGTGACCAGGAAACCGAGGGCAAGACCACTTCTCTTTCTCCACCCTCAAAGGTTAGGGTACCCCAAACATCCCCTCCTGTTAAGGATGATAGACCATCTCATCCATCCTTCAGGGAAGGTATGAAAGCTGTTTTGAATCTGTACCAACTCTAGGATAATCAGTCCCTGAGTTTACTAGTCACTGTGAAACAGGAGTTTCACACCCAGATCGAGGGGTGTTCCTTAGTCCTGACATTAGGGTGTATATTTAATAGATTATTAATCCATATGGGTTTTGTGACTCAGGATAGTTAGCTAACTTGCTTAATTAGCATGGGACCAAAATATACTAAAGTCTGGGCACAGGTTAGTACACCAGGTCAAGAAGTCTCATGGAGCCCTGGCTGCTGTGGCTCAGTGGATTGAGCGCTGGCCTGCTAAGGGGTCAACGGTTCAATTCCGAGTCTGGGCACATGCCTGGTTGCAGGCCAGGCCCCCAGTTGGCAACCGGTCAATGTTTCTCTCGAACATGGGTGTTTCTCTCCTCTCTTTCTGCCTCCCTTCTCCTCTGTCTGAAAATAAATAAAATCTTTAAAAAAAAAAGAGGTCTCATGGAATTAATTCCATGAAGGATTTAAGAGGCCTGAGCTGGAAGATGTAGATAAGAAATAACAGACTGTGGCAAATTAGCTACATGGCTGTGCCTCAGATCATCCCTGGGCCTCAGTTTCTTTATCTGTAAAATAGGAATCCTTGCTAATCAAAGTGTGATCCCAAAACTGGCGGCAAGGAGTTCACCTGGGAGCCAGTCTGCCCCACCAGACCCACTGCGCAGGGTCGGGATCCCCAGGCGATTCCGGTGCACGCTCCAGTTTGAGATGCTCTGTTCTAGACTGGGGTCGTGAATGCCCTCTTCGGAGTTCTGAAATCGGCTGCTCTCATTAAGGGGTTTTTCCTTCTCTGATCAATGATTTTCCTTCTTTCTTCCGCACATCCTTCTTTCCTTCTTGATACATCCCAGTCTCCCCTGCCAAGAAACTCAAGTTTCAATAGGCATTGGATTTGCATGAGGAACTTGTTTAAAATACAGATCCTGGAACTCAATCAAGAAACGCACAGGGCAGGATGGGTAGGATGGGATTGCGGCCAGAGCATCTGCATTTCAGCTGGTTTCCTCCCACTGTGCTACAGGTTATGGTCTCCAGATTACGTTTTCTTTCATTTAACTTTTTATTATGGAGAGTTTCAGACATGTGAAAAGTAAACAAAAGAGTAATAATGAACAATCGTGTTTCAATACCCAATTTCAACAAATCAACACAGCGCCAATCTTGTTTTGTTTAGATTATATTTTTGAAAAACCTTCACATCTAGACCCTCCGAGTCTCCTTGGTTCCCTTCATCAGACAGCTTCTAGTCCTTTAAGCCTCAGCTTGTCCTTGAGGGCAAGAGTCACGTCCTGCTGTCTGCACATCCCCAGCACCAGCACCGCCTGGCACACGTAGGCACGCAGCAAAGGAATACAATAGGACATTTAAAAGAACGTTAGTAGTAAAACATAAGTTATTGTCTCCTTGGACGGTTTACACTGGAGGTAAACAGGATTATCTGATCTCTCATTTTTTTCAATTCTTTGTGACTCCTTTTTCAGTTAAAGAAATTAAGGCATCAAAATGCATTTCCCAAGTGAAACAATTGGGAACAATTTTCCAAAAGGCCGAGTTTACATTCCTTTCCTGCTGGTCATAACATTTTACAAAAGGTTTTGTGTCTGTGGGTGTGTGGTAAGAGAGAAGGTAGGAAAACACCTCTGGGGAAGGAGGGGATCGTCTCGAGGCCTTCGTTTTAGTCTTTAACCTAGTAATCTCTTAAAGCTCCTGTGGTATTCGGAATATCCTGTGTGGGGCTAGGTCTTCCCACAGTTGCGAGAGGAATTCAAGTTTACTAAGTGGGCAGAATGCTGATATCCCAAAGGCACAATCCTGCCCTTTTCACCCATTTGCTAATTATAAGGGCGAAATCTGAGAATTTGGGTGAGTATGCTAAATAATAGGAGGGCGAGAGAGGGAACACAGGACCAAACTGAGAAAAGAACTCAGCAGCTCCAAAACTCAGCACAACAATCAAGGGAGAAAGCGGTAATTAGGCCTGATTATCATGCAAGGCAGCCCCGGTGAAATTGGAATGTAGCCTGAGAGACGGAAGGCTGGATGGAGAGTTTGCTGCGCTGGAGACAGGCTTTGATGTCTGCAGGGAAGGTTGGGTTTCATTCAGCCATCCAACCAACCAACCAAAAAAAAAAAAAAGTTGCAGGAGCAATATGAAACCTTCTAAAATACAGCAGACGGCAAGCTGAAGCGGCTGGGTGCGAGGTCTCCTCGTGAGTGTGTGTGTGTCTGTGCGCGCGCGCGCACGAGTGCTCATGTGCCACTTTTCTCAGATTGACCGCTCCAACCTCTTGGATCTGTCAGAAGACAGGAACTATTGAGCACATGCTCAACTATTAACTCACCATCATTGGGTTAGCATGTTCTTATGACAAGGGAGAAAGTATCTAAGCTCGGGCAGCTTTTGTACCTGCTGTGGGGGGAAAGCAAAGGAAACGGAGGTAAATCCCTGTGTCCCAGAGAGGCCCAGAACCATGATCCCGGGTGCAGATGCAGTCATCTGAGGCTGCCAGCTACCACAGCTTTTATACCAACCCATGAGGGAAGAAGAAAATGAGGCAAGAAAGTAGGTTATTCTCTCAGAGAAACACAAAATAGATAGCAAGTAGCATTTTCACACCTTTCACTCTTTAATTGCTTCAAGCCCAGAGCTGTGAAGCACAAGGAATTCCTTACCTCACTCAACCTCTGAAGGGTATCACCAGTTCTAACGTATTGTTTTTGTATCTGAGCTAATTGCTAAGCGAGGTGCACTCCCAAAACCTATCCACAACTTTCACCTCCATGCAGGGGAGTTTCGGTGTGACTGGGTTTCAGGAGACAATCAACTTTTTTTTGTTGACAATCAACTTTTCACTAAATCACTGACAGGAAAACAATAGTCAAGCTGGTAGTAAGATGCCATCATGTTATTATTTTACTTATTCACAGGGTGCTTACCATAGGAGGTAGGATGTGTAATCTTGGTTTTGCAATGAGAAAGGCCACGAAAACACAAAAATCTCACATGGGAGACTAAACGCAATTTCTATTTCTTAGCGATTACCAAATAACACCCACTCACCATTGTGCTGTACCACACAGACTCATGGTTCAATGTTTCTTTTCAAAAGGGAGGAAGTAAGTTGTTGATCAAACTATCTTGAAGGAAATAAAAGAGCATTGATTGCATATCCGACACATCGCTTCTTGGGTTCACTTCAACGTTTTCTTCTGCATTTGTTATGGACCATCCACAGAACCCACTAATGTTCGCTGTGATTTCTTCTGTACTGCTGTTCACTCGTCAGATCTGTATGAAATAATAATGACATGTATTTACCATAAAGCAAAGAGCCCATGGAATAGCTACAGATACAAACCTCCTATTGTATCTATCATCACTGATGTTGCTATTATACTTCAGAAATTGTGTGAGTGAAGAATGAAGCTTTGGTGTAATATGTTCTTTTTTTGCCCCCAGTGTCACTTGATTTAGGAGAAACTCTACTTAATCCCTTTAAAAAATTTCCCTGAAATTACTCTTGTAGGGTACAAAATGAATGTATGATAGATAAAATTGCACAACATTGAAAGTACCCTTATAAGATGTCTTATTTTGTATAATAATTGAAAATGAACTGTGGGCTTTTGTTTTCACCCAGCATTAAAAGGGGGGGGGGGAGAAAGAGGAGAAAAAGAGTCTTAACAGCTGTGTGTTTTTTTTAAATAATGAGAAAATAGCATTTCCCAGAATTTCCAGTAAAACCCATAAGATTTAGGCAGTTCATCCCTAAAGTATGTGTGGGAGGCGGGAGCTCCCTGGCTTTTCCAGACAACCCTACCCTCACCCCCACCCCTAAAAACACTACCCGTGAAAAAACAAAAGCAGATGGGCTGCATCTGAACGAGTCAAACTCCCCAGGGGCCGGGGCTCTCTGCTCTAAATGCTAATAGAATGAGTAATCAGAAACCTACATTTGGTAAATTATTTATCTTATCTCTGGAACTCAGCAAAGCATCGAAGATAGCAACTTCTGTATAAAGATGTTGTTGGTCAAGAACTCCAGCTGGAATTTGTACTTTTACTAGAAAAGGGAAAAGTTCAGAGAGCAGTGTGGCTCACGAAGCAATAATTAAAAAAAAAAAAAATGACCAAAGGCAAAGCCAAGGAAAACTGACGCCCCAGTTCTGTGGAACAGGTCTGGTTCATGTTTTGTCTAATGGGCCTTCCGTTCCAGCCGTATTAGGGTAATGGCAAAGCAAACCGACAGATAATGAGGATCCCTGAAGAGCCGGGAAGAGGTTCCTGCACTCCCCATCTCCGCCGTTCCCTTGCGAAGGGCAGCAAAGGGCAGCCAGCCAAAGTAACCGGCGGAAGCAGTGGTTCTGAAACTTGAGCTTCCGGAGTCAGAGTCGCCCAGGGGCCTTGTTAAAACTCGGATTGCGGGGCCTCACCCCCAGAATTTCTGACCGTAGGCTTGCAGGGGTGGGGCCTGATAACTTGCATCTCTGCGTTTCAAATCGGTCCTCAGGAACTGCTGTCGCTGCTTCAAGGACCACACTTTGAGAACCACTGGCCTGGACAGTGGGGTCTTCCTACAGTCTGGTTTGGTTTCTGTAGAGTCTAAGCACCCTGCCTCAGGTTGCAGTATGGAGATCTGGAAGTTTAAGCGCTGCCACTGGGACTTTGACAGCGGAATTAGGCCTAGAAATGAATCTTACACTTTCACCAACTTTACAAAAAATATTAACCATCCATAGTAACATTATACTTACAGCTCATTCACATACTCTGTGTCCTCCACAGTCCCAAACACTTTTGAGTTCAATAGGAAAAGCAAATAAAAAGGTAAGTTTCATTTAAATAAAAATTGCTGTATAAATCACATTCACATCTATAAACATTAAAATTCTGTTTTGCCTCCCTACAATTTCACTAGTCCATCCACATTGTGAACTCAACTTTGATGAATTGAATTGTGGAATAAGAGGAACCCAAGTTATTCCTTCCCTTTTGCTTCTGTGGGGCCTAAACAAATAATAACACGTTTTCTTCTACCTACTAAGTTCTTCTAGCTGGGCTAATGATCAAATTAACAGGGGCAGATTAACAGGAGAAAATAAAATTTTAATATAGGGGATGGGAAATCCACATAAGCATAAAAATTCCAAAGACAGGCAAAAAATGGGTGTATATGTCATTTTGGGCAAAGGAGAAAAGGCGGGGAATAGGGTCTTAGAATCTGAAAGTGAAAATGGGCTATTTGCAGGTAATTGAGGAAGAGCAGAAAACATAGGGCAGGTACTATTTTGCTAGGCAACCCAGAAAACAATGGGACACGAGGGAATTTAGTCAACAGGCTCCTGCTTGGAGTCTTCCCATCTAAAGCTAGGGTGTTATGTTAAGGTTCCCTTCCTGAAGCGGGTTTCCCACCCGAATCTCTTAGGCAGGAAAAGGTGGTGGCGTGGGGCGAGGGGGAGTGTGTGTTGAAAGTTCTTTCTGATTCTTTTGTTTCTTAATAACCAGCTTAAAAGTCAATATCCCAAAAGGCAGCTTTAGAATGACAAAACTTTGGTCCTCTTCACTTCTTTCCTTCAAACCACAAATATATTTAGAGCGCGAGGCAGGAATTTGGGTCTAAGGGAAAATGAGACCAAATAATACAACCCGCATGAGTTAGAGAAATTCCCCAGCAAGTGTGGTGACAGGGAATGCCATTACAGAAGGTGGCACTTGAGTTGGCTGTGTTCGAAACCCTTCCATGGCTTACTGTCACCCTCCAGACGAAATTCAGAGCTGTCAGAATGGCACACACAGGTCTTTGTGGTCACCTATTGTTACCTGTTCAATTGGATGTCTCTCCCCTCCTTTTTCACCCCAGGCCCTACTCATCACAAAGTAAAAGTCTGTGATTTGTGTGAATGCACATGTAGTGCGATTGACAATCCTCCACCAAGCACCTGCTGCCTTTCTCAAGCGCGGGCAGGGTAAAGATCTCTTTGGGGCGGGGGTGCTGAGGCGGCGGGGAGACGACGCCCATGATCATCGGGGCCCCACTTCAGGAGCAGTCGGTTTTGTGCATAATGAGTTCCACCACCCTTATTTTGTTTGTTGTGACAGCACAGATTCAACTGAAAAATTACCATTTTTCTTTAATGTCCCGAGAATGTGACCTTTTCCTCTATTTTATGCTTACAAGATCTGGGGGCCTTGCTACCATAGGATGGGTTTTTCTGTCCATGCAAATTCATGCCTCTGGGTGTTTGCACATGCCTATTCTTCTTGCTGAAATTTGAATTTCCCCATCCTGTCTTTCGGCTGTTAATTCCTCTCTTCCTATTTATGTTTCGAGACCACATCAGGTGCTACCTCCTCTCGGAAGCCTTCCTTGACCCAGAAATCAGACGCAGAGGGTGTCACAGCTTGTTTTGCGTCCTTTCTCCTGACTCTCATACTGCAGAATAAGCTTAAACTGTGGGAGAGGTGCTCATTAAATGTTTGTGAAGAATGGAGCCAAAATGGAGAGGCACCTTATAAGCAAAGAGAGATGGGAAATTGCAAGTCTCACTCTGGGGAAAGCAAGTTCTGTCCTGCCTTTACCCTCTCCTTACACGCGTAGGAAAAGAAAGACAGGCAAGTGTGCGCAGAAGACCTAAGAATAGTTGGGTCTCAGTTTCCTCATCGGTAACACTGGGGTAATGACAGTACCTGCCTCGTAGAGTGGCATGGGAGGAGGGAGTGTTATTGTAAGGCATTTAGAACTCCTCTTGGCACATGGGAAGGGCTCAGTAATGTTAGCCATTATTTGTATATTCGATTAATTGCATGCATTTATGGGGGAGTCATACAACTTACTATGGTGATGTTTCACAGTTACCTGAGTAAGTGATTGGGATCACACTTATTACCCAAATTTAGATGCAAGCTATCTGGAAGATATAGGTGGCCCTTTGGGACTTTTCTGTGTTGCTGGTAAGTCTAACAGTTGAACAGATGAGCAGTACTGAGATCTCCTGGGACCGAGACTAGTGCAAAGATAGGGGAAGGGGAGTGCATGGCTCTGTCTCTAAACCAAAATGCTTCATGGAGAGAAGGAGCTTTGTTCTCCAGAGGGCACCATTGATGAAGATCAAGTGAAGAGAAGTTACAAACAGATTTTAATTTATCACTTAAAAGCTTCCAAATAAGTATAGCCATATGGAACAAGCTGCCTAATGAGGTAGTAAACTCCTTTTTAGTAATGGTAATCATGGTCTGGATAATTAAAATGTATATTCTAGGATCCTCGGCTTTAAGATTCTTGATCATGAAATACAAAAGGCTGTTAAGCTTTTGTTACTGTCATGAACTTGGGAGTTCAAAGACTTGGCTTCAAATTCCAAAATTTCTTTTGACAGTGAGATAGTCACTTAACCTATCTTTGCCTCAATTTTCTCATCAGAAATAGTGATAATAATCCCTATTTCCCTCAGTATCAGAGAATTAGATTTTTTTAAAAGATTTTATTTATTTATTTTTAGAGAGAGGGGAAGGGAGAGAGAAAGAGAGGGAGAGAAACAGCAATGTATGGTTGCTCCTCACATGGCCCTCACTGGGGACCTGGCCCGCAACCCAGGCATGTGCCCTGACGGGGAATCGAACCGGGACCCTCTGGTTCCCAGCCCGCACTCAATCCACTGAGCTACACCAGCCAGGGCAGAGAATTAGATTTTTTTTTTTTTTTTTTTTAAAGATTTTTTTTTTATTTATTTTTAGAGAGAGAGGAAGGAAGGGAGAAAGAGAGGGAGAGAAACAGCAATGTATGGTTGCCTCTCACATGGCCCTCATGGGGACCTGGCCCGCAACCCAGGCATGTGCCCTGACTGGGAATCGAACCGGGACCGCCTGGTTCCCAGCCCATGCTCAATCCACTGCGCCACACCAGCCAGGGCGAGAGAATTAGATTTTTTAAAATATGTAAATATTGCCCCTGGCTGGGTAGCTCAGTTGGTTAGAGCTTCATTCCAATACACCAAGGTTGATAGTTCCATCCCCAGTCAGGGCACAAACAAGAATCAACCAACATGGTACCCTGGCTGGAGTGGCTCAGTAGATTGAGTGCTGGCCTGTGAACCAAAGAGTCACTGGTTCAATTTCCAGTCAGGGCACATGCCTGGGTTGCAGGCCGGGTCCCCACTGGGGGCCATGTGAGAGGCAACCACACATTGATGTTTTTCTCCCTCTCTTTCTCCCTCCCTTCGCCTCTTTCTAAAAATAAATAAATAAAAACCTTAAAGAAAACCCAGAGCCAAAATTAGTTTCAAAAAATAATAATAAATAATAATAATAAAAATAAAATATTTTTATTTTATTTTATTTTATTTTTTAGAGAGAGGGGAAGGGAGGGAGACAGAGAGGGAGAGTAACAGCAATGTATGGTTACCTCTCTCATGGCTCTTACTGGGGACCTGGTCCACAACCCAGGCATGTGCCCTGACTGGGAATCAAACCAGCAAGTGACCCTTCAGTTCCCAGCCCACGCTCAATCCACTGAGCTACACCAGCCAGGGCAAAAAAATAAATAAATAAAATGTTAAAAAAAAAAGAATCAACCAGTGAACACATAAATAAGTGAAACAACAAGTTGATGTTTCTCTCTCCCCCATCTCTGTTCCTAAAATCAGTCAATAAAAAAATGTAAATACTTTAGTACAGTTAGTATAGTCGACACCAGATAAAGGGCAGCTATTTTGATCAAGTTCAATGCTCTCTCATGTGTTTGCTCAAATAAATTCATATCCATGTCTAGGATATTTTTACCTGTAAAACTTAACTCTGTATTACCAGTCCTTTCTAAGTGTTTGCATGCTCCAGCTCACTCATTTGGTTAGTCTAGGCACCACTCACTCATCCATCCCCAGAAATTAGGTAGAGAAGATTCTACCTCTAAGCCCAGGGAGTATGTGCTTTCTGGGTAGGTTCCAGAGTAAATGCCCTTTTCCTAAAGTGACATAAATAGTCCAGTCACTGCTTCCAAGCTCTGTTAAGAAGAGGAACAGACCTGTTTCCTCTAGTGTCCCCTGAGTGCTGATAACTGGATGCCAAGGAGTTGGCTAGATCATGTGGGATAGGCAGCTGTCTACATGGTGTAATTTGAGGGTTTTGAGGAAATCCCCCTACTTAAAATATCTTCCTCCAATGGCCAGGACACATGCCTTATTCTTCACAATGAGATGCTGCTGAAATGCAGTTGTCATCCAGGAGCTGGGCTCTCACATTCAGCCACTAGCATTCATTAGCACCTCAGTTTAAATTAATTCATCAGATAAGAAGATTGAGTAGAGTCCCAAACATAAGCAGTCACAAATAAGTTTTAATGAGGGGAGCTGATTACAAAGGATGAGAAGTCTGGGGCCCCTGCCCACTCAGGTAAGGGGCTGTGCGGATGGTCAGAACAGTTAGGGGACAGCAGAGAGGCCCAGTGGGTTGGAGAGGCTCTGAACATTGTTCCAGGATTTCTCTATTTTGAATACTACTATAATTGAAGACACTTTTAAAAATAACACTTTTCCCCCCTTTGAGGTTATTTTCTTAGGTTATTTCCCCAAAGCAAAATTCTCAGATTAAAATGAAAGGTTTTATTGCATTATGCCAAAATGCTATAGTACAACCAGTTTAGTGTGAGTATACTTGGGTTGAAATCTAATCCAGTCTTTGTGCAGTTTGTATAATTGTCCTCGCAGAAGGCCATTCATTCTTTCATTCAGCCAAAAGTTGCAGAACTACTAGTAAGTGCCAGGTGCCCTATTAAGCTCTGGGGACATAAGACAAAATCAGCAATCCCTACCTTCATACAGTCTATCAGTTTGAGATAATTTAGCTATTCTTAGGTGTTGCATCTTGCAGAGTGAAGAATCGATCTACATTCCTGACATTCATATTCTTTTTTTCTCTTTGTCTCTTCAATTCCTTTCTCCTAAAAAAATACTTATTCTGTCATTTTATAAACTCTTTTAAAATGTCACGATAGTACTATGTTTGTTGAACTGACAAAGCATTTAAGTAAAATCTTGCTCTAATTCCATCTTCTAGAGAAGGCCAATCTGAATAATTTGGGTAATTATCATTTTTAAGTTACCGGATACTGAATGCCTATGATATATTTGCCAACTATTGTTATGTCTAGGAGGCAGCTATTATTAGCTCCAAATTACAAACTAGGGAATTGAGTCTTTAGAGGGTAAGATTATATAACTTCTAAGTGGCTAAGCCAGGATTCAAACCCACCTCCATCTGACTCCAAAATCTGTGCTCGTATTGAACATGGAAGAGTAATTCCTTAAATAAACACTTTAATGGTTAACATCTATAGATGGCTGTAGAGTCATCTGAACATAGGGTTATCTTGTCATAGGCTTGTATGAGAGTTCCTGGATATCAGAGCCAATATTTTTATAAAATTTTTACAAAGTGAATTTGTTTGCTAGGGCTGTCATAACAAGTACCACCGTCTCGTAGCCTACACAGTGGAAATACATTGTTTTTCTTTTTTTTAAATATATTTTATTGGCCCTGGCTGGTGTGGCTCAGTGGACTGAGCACCAACTTGAGAACCACAGGGTCGCCAGTTTGTTTCCCAGTCAGGCACAGGCCTGGCTTGCAGGTCAGGTCCCCAACAAGGGGTACATGAAAGGCAACCACACATTGATGTTTCTCTCCCTTTCTCCCTCCCTTCCCCTCTCTAAAGCAAATAAATAAAATCCTTAAAAATTATATGTATATATACATATATATATTTTTTATTGACTATGCTATTACAGTTGTCCCATTTTTTTCTCTCCTTTATCCCCCTCCTCCCTGTACCCCCTCTCCCACTCTCATTCTCCCCCCTTAGTTCATGTCCATGGGTCGTACATATGAGTTCTTTGGCTTCTCCATTTCCCGTACTATTCTTAACCTCCTCTGTCTATTTTGTACCTACCATTTATGCTACTTATCCCCTGTACCTTTTCCCCTATTTTCTCCCCACCCTCTCCCCACTGATAACCCTCCATGTGATCTCTATTTCAGTGAATCTGTTCCTGTTCTAGTTGTTTGCTTAGTTTGTTTTTGTTTTTTTAGGTTCAGTCGTTGACATTTCTGAGTTTGTTGTTATTTTACTGTTTGTATTTTTGATCTTCTTCTTTTTCTTAGATAAGTCCTTTTAACATTTCATTCAATAAGGTCTTGGTGATGATAAACTCTTTTAACTTGACCTTATCTGGGAAGCACTTTATCTGCCCTTCCATTCTAAATGATAGATTTGCTGGAGAGAGTAATCTTGGATGGAGGTCTTTGCCTTTCATGACTTCAAATACTTCTTTGCAGCCCCTTCTTGCCTGTCAGTTTTCTTGGGAGAAATCAGCTGACAGTCTTATGGGAACTCCTTTGTAGGTAACTCTCTCCTTTTCTCTTGCTGCTTTTAAGATTCTCTCCTTATCTTTAATCTTAGGTAATGTAATTATGATGTGCCTTGGTGTGTGCTTCCTTGAGTCCAACTTCTTTGGGACTCTCTGAGCTTCCTGGACTTCCTGAAAGTCTATTTCCTTTGCCAAGTTGGGGAAGTTCTCCTTCCTTATGTTTTCAAATAAGTTTGCAATTTCTAGCTCTTCCTCTTCTCCTCTTGGCATCCCTATGATTCAGATATCGGAATGTTTAAAGTTGTCCTGGAGGTTCCTAAGCTTCTCCTCATTTATTTTTATTTTTATTTTTATTTTTAGAGAGAGGGGAAGGGAGGGAGAAAGAGAGGGAGAGAAATAGCAATATATGGTTGCCTCTCACATGGCCCTCACGGGGACCTGGCCCGCAACCCAGGCATGTGCCCTGACTGGGAATCGAACTGGGACCGCTTGGTTCCCAGCCCGCGCTCAATCCACTGCGTCACACCAGCCAGGGCTCTCCTCATTTTTTTTGAAATCTTGTTTCTTCATTCTGTTTCAGTTGAATGTTTACTTCTTCCTTCTGCTCCAAGACATTGATTTGAGTCCTGGTTTCCTTCCTGTCACTGTTGGTTCCCCGCACATTTTCCTTTACTTCACTTTTCATAGCCTTCACTTTTCCCTCTATTTTGCAACCATACTCAACTATTTCTGTGAGCATCCTCATTACTAGTGTTTTGAACTTGGCATCTGGTAGGTTGGCTATTTTTTCATCGCTTAGTTGTATTTTTTTTGAGCTTTGATCTGTTCTTTCATTTGAGCCTTTTTTTTTTTTGTCTTGGCGCACCTGTTACGTAGTAAGGGGCGGAGCCTTAGGTATTCGCTAGGGCAGAGCAACCCACTTTGCTGTTCTGTGGGGCTCTATATGGGGAAGGGGTGCAACAGGGAACAATGCCGCTTGCTCAGCTCTCTGAAGGCTTTCAGTCATTTCCTCTGCTACCCACGAGCAAATTGGGCCCTTCTGGTGCTGATTCCCAGGTGGGTGGTTTTGTGTATGTTGTAGAACCCTGTAGGTCCCTCCAACAAACTCTCCTATGAGGCTGGGAGTTTCTCCTGCCGCCTCAACCCCCACAGGATTTTATAGCCAGAGGTTTTGAGGCTTTATTTCCCCATCCTGGGACCCTGGGTTGCATGGTCTGTCTTGCTCCCCAGTTGTTCCTCCCTGTTTATCCACATGTGAATGTGGGACCACCGGTCCTCCAGTGGCCGTCTTGCTGTGATTCTTCTCCACCTCAGCTGCCCATCTCCACCCCTCCTACTGGTCTGGATGAACGTTTCTTCTTTAACTCCTTGGTTGTTGGACTTCCATACAGTTCAATTTTCTAGCGGTTCTGGTTGTTTTATGTTTTTAAATTTGTTGTTGTCTTTCTTTTGGTTGTGCAAGGAGGCAAAGTGTGTCTACCTATGCCTCCATCTTGGCCAGAAGTCTGGAAATATATTTTTGTCACAATTCTGAGAAACATAAGTTAGAGATCAAAGTGTCAACAGGGTGAGTTTCTTCTGAAGCCTCTCTTCTTTGCTTGTAAGTGACCACCTTTTCTTAGTCTTCACATAGTCTTCCCTCCTTGCCTATATCCATATCTCCTTTTCTTATAAGGATACCAGTCATGTTGGATTAGGGCCCACCTATATGACCTTATTTTACCTTAATTACCTCTCTAAAGGTCCTATTTCCAAGTACACATTCTGAGGTATGCGGTAGGCGGCAGCAGGGTGGGGGTAGTTAGAACGAAACATATGAATTTTGGGGTGGGGAAACACTATTCAGCCCATAACATAAAGTGAACATAACGGTGCTGATCATTACCTGAAGAGAGTTGGGTATGGGATGCTTCACTTCTATAGTGGTTTCAGGAATATCAACGAACATTCACTGTTCAAGGCTTGGTACTAAGCTAGGGAAACAAAAACTGCGGTGGACATGGTCCCCATCTTTAAGAACTCATAATCTCTCTGAAGGGCCCTTTGGAGAGACCAGAGGTTCTCAAGTTCAAAAGCACATCAGTGTCACCTGGAGGGCTTGTTAAAACACAGACCACTGGGCCCCACCCCCAGAGTTTCTGATTCAGTGGATCTGGAGTGGGCCCAAGAATTTGCATTTCTAACAAGTTTCCAGGTGCTGCTAGTCTAGAGACCACACACTTTCAGAACTAGCGAGCTGCACATATCAAGATCACACGTGATGTGTATGATTGAGGTGACACAGGTGTTTGGAGAGCACAGAGGAGGGGCCATTTTCTGTTTTCATGCTAAAGCAGCTGAAGAGACAACTGGGAAAGTCCCTTTGCACCTGAAAATTCCCCAGAAAATGTTTTAGCATTTAGACCTTGACTTTGTAACCATATTACGGTAAGAAGCAATGCATTGCCTATACCATTAACTTGATACTTGGCAAACACTACCTTTATTACTAATTATATCTATATAAGAAAACAGCCTGGGGTAGCAATAAATTCTGGGTTCTACTCTTGATCTGAAAATGCTGTGGAAACTTTGTCAAATCATTTCCTGTCCCTGATATTTGGTTTTGGTCATCTATAAAACTAAAGAGATTAGATGAGAAGATCTTTAGCTTTCCCTACAGCTCAGTCTTTATGATTCTATGTATCCTGTCTTATTGGTATCCTGGCTTATGTAGAAACTAGGACCATGTCTTTTGCTTCTGTGCATCTCTCTAGTACTTAACACAGTACCTTAAACATAGTAGCTCTTCAGCAAATGTTTATTGATCAATTGACTGAATTAGTCAATACCAGTGCAAGACACAAGAGATTCTTGGCTCACTGCTTTAACAATTATAACTTCACCTCACCTTAAGGATAACCCTTACCCATGTGTTTAGCTGCCAGAAGCTCTCATTTTCAGCAGCCATTCCTCTTTGCCACTACTTGCTCACACCATTAACTTATTTTTTTTATTATTAATATTAGAGAGAGAGATCAATTTGTTGTTCCACTTATTTCTACATTCACTCGTTGTTTCTTGTTATGTGCCCTGACTGGGGATCTAACTTGCAACAGTTTCACACAGGGACGGCACTCCAACCAACAGAGCTACCCGGCTAGTCACACTGTTGGCTTCTAGCATTGTTCCAATCCCTGTTCATTTCTCTTGGGCACAATACTGAAGGAAATTATCCATGAACTCTATTGTCTCTCCATTCATTACCTTGCTTCCTGATTTTATTTAATCTGGCGTGTGGCCCTCTGTGCTCCAAGTGTGACCTCTAACACACAAAGAGCTACTCCATACATCGTTTATCTCTTGATCAGTGTGTGTTTCATGAATTAGGGCTTGTGCCTCTCTCACCTGTGGACCTTGAGCAAGTTATTTACCTTCCTGGGTAGAATAATAATTAAGAGGATTAAAGAAAAATGTAAATATATGTGCCACATGAATATCTAGAGTATATAATATGCATTGTCAAATGACATGCCACATAATGTAATTAGCATAGTATTTATCTCATAGTAAATGCTCAATTAATATTGATTTTTTAAAAATGTGAAATGTTTTATGACTTTGTGTGTCATCTTGTGCAGGAGCCATCCTAATTTTCTCCGTATTGTTCCAGTTTTAGTATCTGTGCTGCCAAAGCAAGCACAGATATTATTTCTATGTGTTTACTTCTCTACTGTACTTACTTCTCTAAGCCTTTGGCTTAGAAACCTGGCAATTAATTTATAAAAGTGCTTTCCTGATAAAGGCGGGATTTTGCTCTGAAGTCTATATGGCATATTAAAAGAGCAAACAGCCATCTATTTTTTATTGTAATATAAGTGGCAGCGGCAAAGATTAGTGCAGGGGACTTTCACAGGATCTTAGATGTATGTCTTCTTTCTTGGATTTAATTCAATTCAGGTTTTTAAAAAAATTATCTTTTTAGCGGTTCCTAAAGGGAGCTATGTAGTCTTAAAAAATTTACAATGTAGTCTCTGCACTTGAAAAGCTTATGGTCTCATTCATGGGAAACACTCAGTTAATGCTTGCTGCTCTTAAAGATGCTGTCTTGATGACCGTGGACACTTACATAACCCAAGAATGTGACTGTCTCAGATTACTAACACAAGTAATTGTTGTGAGTTCAAAACCTATTGTCGGCAGTGATCAGGGAGAGCTTCAGGAAGCCCAAATAGGTTTGAGTTGGTGTGAAAGGGTAGACCGACTTTGGGGATACGTATGTAATTTGGGCGAAAGTATGGAATCTGTATTGTCTTCACAGCCCTGCACACGAGGGCTGGCTGTTTGCCAGTATAACTTTCATTCATAAGAGTGACTTCAGAGCTAACTCTGATGACTGCCAATGATACATTTGATTTTAATCCAGTGAGTGGGTGTCTCTTTGATGAAATAGCATCACTGAACACAGAAGTAAGCTTAATTTACTTTTCATAAAGAGGATAATGCAGCTCTCTAGTTGTTCAGAGTGAGCAAGACTGTACTTAGAAATTCAAAGAATCTTTGACAAAGTTATACATTAAAGGCCATAAAAAGTGGTTCCTTATTTGCAGTGTGGTTCTGGCTGTGGTGAGCTGTCAATGTTTGTTTTAGCAGCAGCAGCACCCAACCTAAAAGAAGAACTAACACAGAGTTGGAAAGAGGAAGTATATGTTGAAAATATAAAGTCTTCCAAATCGTTGAGTGGATTTCATCCAATCATGTTAATGCATGTCTTTGTCATTTGGATCTTAAGCTACTATTCCCAAACCATAAGCTTCAAGAGATGACTTGAAGAGAGAACCCACCTATTTTTTTTCTTCAGTGAAGACTGAAATGAAATCTCCAATCTCTTCATCTCTTTCCTTCACCTTCTGTGTCATGACATCAGGAGGTCCCCTTGATTTGCCTCTCTGGCTTTCTGCTTTTGATTTATTTAAGGAAACATTTTTTCCCTCGTTTTATTGAGAGGTAATTGACATACAACAGTGATTAAGTTTAAGGTATATAACACAATGATTTGACTTACATATACTGTGAAAAGGTTACCACAATAAGTTAACATCCATCATCTCATATAGATATTAAAAAATGTTCTGTAATGAGACCTCTTAGGATCTACATTCTTAACAACTTTCAAATATACTATACAGCAGTGTTAACTATAGTCACCATATTGTCCATTACATCCCCAGTACTTACTTATAATTGGAAGTTTGTACCCCCCTTTTTTTTAAGATTTTCTTTGTTTATTTTTTATTTTTTATTTTTGACTATATTTTATTGATTATGCTGTTACAGTTGTCCCACTTTCCCCCCCTTCTTGCCCCCCACCCCTTACCCCCCCTTTCCCCACCCTTTAGTTTTGTTCATAGGTCATACACATAAGTCCTTCTGCTTCTGCACTTCCTATACTATTCT
>PVJI01014803.1:0-42954 GCA_004026765.1 Micronycteris hirsuta
GTAACCAGTATTTCAAGGTATGGTTAAAAAGTACTGAATTGGGACTCAGAAGGTTTGTATTCTGACATAAATTCTGATAACAATATAAGCCATTAGTTAAATTGCATCACTTCTATCAAATACAATCTTCTTGACTTTTTCCCTTCCTCTGAGTACTGGTTTCCTTACTTGAAAAGTTATTAGGCTGGAGGACTTGTGGCCAAGGTGGAGACATAGGTAGATACACTTTGCCTCCTCATACAACCAAAAGAAGGGTAACAACCAATTTAAAAAAAAAAAAAAACAAACAAACAAACAAACAAAAAAAAAAACAAACACAACCAGAACTGCCAGAAAATAAAACTGCATGAAAGTCTGACAACCAAGGAGTTAAAGAAATGTTCATCCAGACTGGTAAGAGGAGCAGAGATGGGCAGCTGGGGCAGAGAGAATACATGGCAAAGCAACAGACCAGACAGGCAAGGAGGCAACTGGCAACCCAGTGGTCCCACATTAGTATGCAGATAAGAAGCTAGGAGGAACAACTGGGGAGCAAGACAGACCACGCAACCCATGGGTTCACTGTGGGAAAAGAAAGCCTCAAAACCTCTAGCTGTAAAAACCTGTGGGGGTTTTATTGGTGGGAGAAACACCCAGTATCATTGGAGAGTCCATTGGGGAGGCCCACCAGTCCTAGAATGTACAGAAACCCACCCACCTGCAAATCAGCACCAGGGGAGTCAAGTTTGCTTATGGGTAATGGGGGGAAGTGACTGAAAGGTGGTCTGAGAGCCCAGGAAATGGCATTGTTCCCTCTCAATACCCCCACCCCCCACAGTGCCGCAACAAAGCAACATGTGTTACCCTGCCCTGGCCAATACCTAAGGTTCTGCCCCTTACAATTTAACAGATGAGATAGGACAAAAATATAGTCCAAATGACAGAACAGGTCAAAACTCCAGAAAAAGAACTAAGCAACAAGGTGATAGACAACCTATCAAATGCAGAGTTCAAAACACTGGTAATCAGGATGCTCACAGAAATTACTGAGTTTGCTTGAAAAATAAAGGAAAAACCGAAGGCTATACAAAGTGAAATAAAGGAAAATATACAGAGAACCAACAGTGATAGTACAGAAACCAGGATTCAAATCAACAATTTGGAACAAAAGGAAGAAATAAACATCCAACTAGAACAAAATGAAGAAACAAAAATGCAAAAAATGAGGAGAGAATGAGGAACCTCTAGGACAACTTTAAACATTTTAACATCCAAATCATAGGCATGCCAGAAGAAGAAGAGCAAGAAATCAGAAACTTATTTGAAAAAATGATGAAGGGAAACTCTCCCTATCTGGCAAAGGAAATAGACTTCTAGAAAGTCCAGGAATCCCAGAGTCCCAAAGAAATTGGACCCAAGTAGAAACACACCAAGGCACATCATAATTAAGTTACCCAATATTAAAGATAAGGAGAGAATCTTAAAAGTAGCAAGAGGAAAGGAGAGTGTTTCATACCAAGAAGTTCCCATAAAACTGTCAGCTGATTTCTCAAAAGAAACTTTGTAGTTTAGAAGGGACTGGCAAGAAGTATTCAAAGTGATAGAAAGCAAGAACCTACAACCTAGATTGCTCTATCCAGCAAAGATATAATTTAGAATGGAAGATAATCTTCCCAGATAAGGTCAAGTTAAAGGAGTTAATCATCATCAAACTATTATACAAAATGTTAAAGGGACATATCTAAGAAAAATAAGTACATCAAAAACTATGAGCAATAAAATAACAAATTCACAGCTATCAACAACTGAACCTAATAAACAAAAACAAAAACTAAGCAAACAACTAGAACAGCAACAGAATCTTAGTAATGGGGATCACATGCAGGGCTATCACTGGGGTGGGAGTGGAAGAGAATAGGTTAAACAGGTACAGAGAATAAGCATAAATGGTAGGCATGATATAGACTGGGAGAGGTTAAGAATAATATAGAAAATGGAGAAGCCAAAGAGTTTGTATATACAACTCATGGACATGAACTAAGGGGGAGATAGAGGAGGCTGAGGGGTACAGGGTGGACAGTGATAAAGGGGAGGAAAAAATTGGGACAAGTGTAGTAGCATAATCAATAAAATTTACTTTAAAAAAACTATTTGAAAAAATTATGACAGAAAACTTTCCTAACCTGGTGAAGGAAATGGACATACAAGTCCAGAAAGTGCAGAGAGTCCCAAACAAGATGATCCCAAAGAGGTCCACGCCAAGACACAGCAAAATTAAAATGCAAAAGATTAAAAACAAAGAGAAACTCTTAAAGGCAGCAAGAGAATAGCAGTTAGTTACTTACAAGGGAGCTCCTATAAGACTGTCAGCTGATTTCTCAACAGAAACTTTGTAGGCCAGAAGGGATTGGCAAGAAATACTCAAAGTTATGAAAAGCCAGGGCCTAGAACAAAGATTACCCAGCAAAGTTATCATTTATAATTGAAAGGTTGGTAAAGAGCTTCGCAGACAAGAAAAAACTAAAAGAATTCATCACCACCAAACTACTATTACATGAAACATTAAAGGGTCTTCTTTATGAAGAACAAAAGTGTGAAAAACAAAATGGCAATAAATGTGTATCTATAACAATAAAATCTAAAAAAACAAAATAAATAAGAAGCACAGAAACAAGCCCATAGATACAGAGAACATTTTGACAGTTGCCAAATGAAAGGGGGGTTGGAGGGATGAGTGAAAAAGGTGAAGAGATTACAAAGTGCTAATTGGTGGTTACAGAATAGTCATGGGGGTGTTAAGTACAGCATAGGGAATACAGTCAATAATATTCTAATGACTCTGCGTGGTTTGAGATGGGTATGAGATTTATTGAAATGATCACTAAGTTATATAATGTCTAATCACTGGAATGTATACCTGAAACTAATATAGCATTATATGTCAACTGTAATTGAAGAATAAAAAATTATTAGAAAAGAAAAAAATATTAGGCTGAACTAAATGCAATTATAGTTACCTTCTACTTTCTCTTTTTGTGGATCCAGTGTCTCCAGTTTTCTTCTAGAAGGAGGAAGCAGCAGTGAACTGTCATCCCTAGCTTAGAAGAAATGATTTGACTGAAATTTTCTTACTCTGGCTAAATTATCAGCCCAACTCAGATGTAAACAATTGTACCAAAGACAGATATTTGCAGAAAAAAATGTAGGCTTTCAATAACCCAACAAGACTGGGCCTTTGCTTAGTGTTCCTTGAGATACTCAACATTTACTATCTGTAAAAGAACAACTACCAGAGTCAGTATTTCTTGTCTAATAGTTTATTGAATGAATATACAGAGTTGGAGCTAGGCTTGTCAGTATTCTTTCTCAGCATCTTGATATCAGAGGAATTTCCTCACATTGTTTAGTTGCTAATATTCTTTGTTTCTTTTTCCATTTATAAACTAATTTACTCAGCATCTGGAGGTATATGTGTGTATGTGCTTGTGTGTGTGAGTATTTTTTGTGAGTATTGTGATTTCATGAGTATTGTGATTTTTTTTGTTTTTTTTTTACTTTTAAGTAGGGCTCTGGTGTATCCTTTTGGATAGTAAGCGACAGTTCAGCAAAAGAGCTAAATGGAAAATAGAATGGTGAAACTTGTTACTCAAATGACCTAGAGGAGGTCCAGGGCATGCCTTGAGGGGCCACATGGGGAGGTCCAAAGGAAGTGCTGCAGGCAAAGGGCATGCAGCAGGACTTGGGCACATGCTTTCATGAAGGTCTGCAGGTGGAGTGCTTTGGGGTAAATAGTACAAGACTGAATTGGTCAATTCAAATTAAAAACGATGGGATTTTGATAAGCTCTGTGAGGTTCTTATCTAAGGGGTACACAAGATGAAGGACCTACGAGGCAGGAGAGTCTGTTTATCACGAGGGATATTAGGATGTTCATGCCAGGAATTTACATTTAGTTTTGACTCTGTGGACCACTGTTTAGGGCATGCACTTGCAGGCGGGGCTAGTGTAAATTAAAGGCCCCCACAGGCTGCCTAGCCACACCAAACAGATGTCAGGACAGTGATATTGTGGACTCGTTTAGCTAAACTCTCATCAGTGAGAAAGAGATAGATTGCTTCAGCCAATTGATTTTTCAAATGAATCTGAAATGACACTGGAGAGTAACTAAAGGAAAAGTATTGTAGTGGCACTGTTAGTACATTTGCCATCCGTGCTCTCCCCCTGCAGGTGTCAACTGTATGGGAACAGGGTGAATCTCTGTCTGATTACATGCATCAAAATAAATGGAATGTTTAAAGTCATCTTATAAAAACTTTCTAATTTAGATCGAAAGCTCCCTTCTTTTTACCCCTTCATTGTGTTTTACTTAATATTTCCATTGTTCTTCACTGTATAGTTTTAGTTACCTTCAGTGAGAGGTGATTTGATACAATACGTGCACTCATTATAAGTATAAAGTCCAGTTGAGAGAGAGAGAGAAAAAATTATTTTTTCTTGACTATTGTAATTACCCATATAACCACAATCATAATCAAGGCACAGAATAGTTTTATCTCCACATGTGCCTCTGACCACTGTGTGTCAGTTCAGCCCGACTCGGGCCCCTGGCAACCACTGATTTGCTGTCACCAGAAATTAGTTTAGCATGTCATAAAATTTGACATATTGGAATTACAGTATTTTATTCTAATATATCCAGATTCTTTCACTCAACACAATGTTTTTGAGATTTAATCACATTGTTACATGCATTGGTATTTGTTATTTTATGTTACCGAACAGTATCTCATTCTGCAGCTGTACCAGAAATTGTTTATCCACTCACTTACTGATGGGCGTTTGAGCTGTTTCCAGTTCTGAAGTTAGAATAAAGCTGCGATGAAAATCCTTGTTAAAGTCTCTATGTAGACCTATGTCTTCAGTACTTGAGCCAGTCCACTCAAAAACCTGGAGTGGACTGGCTATGTTGTATGGCACGTGCGTTTTTAAATAATAAAGAAAATATCAAACTGTTTTCCAAAGTAGTTGTATTACTTTATATTACCAGCGGCAATATTTGAGAATTCCAGTTGTTTCATATCCTTGCTAATGTTGATATTGTAGTTCATTTTAATTTTATTCATTGTAATAGATATATAGTTGTTTAAATTTGTATTCTCACAGTGATTAATAATGTTGAACAATTTTCAGATATATATGGCTATTTTTATATTTTGTTTTGGAAACTTCCTATACAGGGCTCTTTCCCATATTTAAGATTTTGCAGTCTCATTACTTAGTTGGATATCTTTATACATATATTTTAAATATGCCAGATTAAGTCCTTTGTCATATATAATGTATTGCATATAATAGTTATAATTTATAATGATATATACATAATACTTTTGCAGTCTGTGGATTGTATTTTTCTTGAATAAACCTTACAAAGGTCAGAATTTTAAAAATTCTGATGAATTCTACTATCATATATGTAAATATATATATATATATAACTTATTTATAAATTCTGTATGATGAAGGACTTTCAAGTTATTAATTTTATTTCATTGTCAGTGCTTACTGTATCCTATTAGGATATTTTTACCCACTCCAAGGCCATGAAGATGTTTTGTAAATTTAGCTTTCATTTAGGTTCATGATAAAATTGAAGTTAATATTTTGTATGATGTGAGGTAAGGAATAGGGTAATCATTCTCCATATAGATGCCCAGTTGCTTCGACATTATTTGTTGAATAGACTGTCTTTCCATATACTTAATTTCTTTTGTATATTTGTTGAAAATCCTCACAAATACCACATAGTCTTCATTGCAGCAGCATTATAATAAACTTTGCATTAAGGTCCTTCAACGTTTTTTTTTACAAAATTATTTTGCCTACTCTATTTCCTTTGTAGATTCAGATGGATTTTGAAATCAATTTGCCAATTTCTTTCATGAAATCTGCTGAGATTTTACAGAGGTAGAATTAAATCTATAGAATAAATCAGAAAGACAGTGATAGATACTATTATAAAGTACTTCCTCATATCTTTGAAAAATCCGTCAGTCTGAATGTTGCTAAATCCTGAATAGATGTTTTTGTCATTTAGAATGTAGTATCAGGGTTCAGAGTACAGCCCTGAGATAGATTTCCTGAGTTTGATCTCATTCTACTGCTTGTTATTTATATTAACTTCAGCAAGTTATTTAGTCTCTCTGTGCCTTTGTTTCCTATTTATCCCATTGAAATAATAACAGTGCCTATTTTGAAGGGATGGTGTAAACATAAATTAATCAATATTTGGAAAACGCATCAGGTCTGTCCAATATTATGCAGCATATAGATGTGAGGGGTGTTTTTGTTTGTCTTTGGTATTGAAATAATGTCCTTTCTCATGGCCATTATTCTATGAAGGATAAGAAAAATATATATTTTTTAAATATTTTATTTATTTATTTTTAGACAGAAGGGAAGGGAGGGAGAAAAAGATGAGGAGAAACATTAATGTGTGGTTACAGCTCACGTGGCCCCCCTGGGGACCTGGCCCACAACCCAGGCATGTGTCCTGACTGGGAATCGAACAAGTGACCCTTTGGTTCACAGCCCGTACTCAATCCACTGAGCTACACCAGCCAGGGCAGAAAAATATTTTTTAATTAACAATATTCTGTATGCTAAGGTATTGTTTTGATATTTTTCAGTGTAAAGTAAATATCATAGTGGATTCTACATTCTGCTGGGGATCTGAAAACGGTCATAAATGATAAGAGAAGATGTTATATAAGAACACAGGATGTGGTTAATAGAGCTAGAGTATGTACAACCAATATAAATACAGAATAAAACTAGAAATAATTAAAATAACATTTTTTGAAAAGCAGTGAGAAAAATCAATCATGTGTTCTTAATATTTGTTAGTGCTCAACCTTACCTTTTATTTCCTTAAATTCAGATATCACATAAGAGTGGAGCCTTAGTTAGGGAAAGATTTAATGAAATTTAAGAATCTGGATAGATTGCTTTTATTATTTTCAAAAAACTACTTCTTTTTTTAAGAAATAAAAAGAAAAGGGGGGATGGGGAGAGAGAGAGAGAGAGATTTGTCATTCTACATATTTATGCGTTCACTGGTTGATTTTTGTCTGTGTCTTGACCAGGGATCAAACCCACAACCTTGGCATTTTGGGACAGTGCTCTAACCACCTGAGCTCCCTGCCAAGGGTGCTACTATTCTTTACTAAGAAGACTCTTTGCTATTGCTGTGGACATTTCTGATGGGGGAGTATCTTTTGGTCATGTGGGTGGGCAGGCATGCACCTAGCTTTCCTGGTGAAAGATTGCTGTGCTTGGATATCATCAGTGTTCCTCTTTAAGTCAGGTGCCTAAGAAGCAGTTTAGGAAGTGAACAACTTCTAAGATTGAAACATAAGATTAAAAGGACTTTCTTTTTTTCTCTTTGTTTTCCATTTTATTTACTAAAGTGAAAAAACATATCAGTAACTCATGTTTTTCTTTGTATCCACGAACTGAGGAGGATTTATTTAAAAGGTGAAATCTCTAACAATACACAATTGTGATTCATCAGAGGAAAAATGGGCTGAAAGTTTCCACTAAACTTTAGCATCAAAATGTTAAATAGCTTATTCACAGAAATAGCTAAAGGTAATTGGGCCAAAAAACTCAAAATTTGTTTGTGAGGCAAACAGTTAAGTGTTTTTTGGCATTAAGATTTTTCTAATATCACAGCTCTAGGAAGAAGCGTGTCATCTATTACAATCCGAGGGCGCAGGGACGGTACCAGAGCTGTCATGTTCAGACTGGGATGTTTTTAACAGCTTCTCTGTATTAAGATATGTTCTCATTACAAATCTGTTATCTGTTGTTGCACCACAGAAAAGACCTATGACAGAAGAACTGAAACTATGATGGAGATATAACAGCAGGAAATTTGTGATGTGCTTTCTGACATCACCTAACAAAGCTGTCTAATGTTTCTTAACCGTGATAAAGGCAAGCAAGTAGTACAGAGGAAATAAACTGGGAATGGCTCAGAAGGCCTCGGCGTATATTCCAAATTTACTCTTTGCTTGTGGAGGAAACTGAGTTGCTATATGCCACTTATTGAGATCTTGCTTCTTTAATGCTAAACTAGAAATAACAAAGTTTTTGCTCTCCACATTTACAGTATTATTTTAAAACAACAATAATATGTTGCATGTAAAAGAATTCTGTTACCTCTTATTCCAGAATGGTTTTGATCTTCAAGGATAACATGGTTACAATTAAGGTAAAATTAGCTCTTTGCCTGAGGGTAAGTCAGGTCTACCCAAACCAACAGACTCTGCTGACAATAGCAGTAGCTGGTCACTAAGGGTCTGGCTATACATTTTCATGAATAAAGAAAATGGTTGGCCATATTTTTATGTTCTCTGGTGGCTTTGGACATCTGTCAATGGTGGATCTTGAAACTTAGAAAAGATGTGTGAGGGGGGAAGGCAAAAAACTGGAATTTGTTTATTAAAAAGTAGTACATTTATTCTTACATGTGTAAACTTCAATCACCTTCAAAATACTCTCCATTTGATGCAATGCACCTATCAAGATGTGATTTCCACTGCTCAAAACACTTTTTGAGCTCATCGATTTTGACACTTCTTAGTGCTTCTGCCATTTTTTGTTTCACCTCTTTCATATCAGCAAAACATTTCCCTTTAAGAACTTTTCTCATGCAGGGAAAGGAAAAAAGTTGCTTGGGTCCAGATCCAGGGAATAGGCAGGGTAAGGCATTAGACTCATACCATTTTTGGTTAAAAACTGCTGAACACTCATAAATCACCCATCATGAAATGGACAAATGCATTGAAAGACTCTTAAAGAAAAATTCACTGAAGCTGAACACAGCCTCTCATAGTAATGCCAGCTGGTACATTGATACAGATGGGTTCCTAGAACACTCACCTAGTGGGGGAAGCCTGTACTACAAGGACCCTGCCCCTCAGATGATAATTCTGTTTGGGGGGGAGTTGCCCCTCATATGTAAGGTACTTGGAATTTCAAGTGGGCTGAAAGCTTTGTATGTGTCCATCATGTCGATTTGTATTCAGGGAAATTATTTAGCAATATTAGCCCATCATTTGTAATCTAGATGTAGCTTAATTATTCATGACCCTGAATTCATTATTTTTCCATTTGCGACAAAGAGGATTATTAATAGTCTTCTGCTATTTTGATTGTCACCAATGCTTGGTTGCTAGTTTGCAAGCAGGAAACATTTCCTTGGGAATATATAAAGCAGCATTGTATATCTGTGCCTGTGTGTTTTTCTTCCAAATTAAATTTATTAGATTTCATATGCTTGCATTTCATTATGAGACCATAAAATGCAATATACTCTATAAATATTGACGTGATGCAGTACCTAAATTACATTTAGACTCTGCTGAAGACAACAACCACAAAGTGATGAAAAATTAAGTCTCGTATGGTAACAGAGATATTCAGAGGGAAAAAAAAAAACACCATGAATTCTTTTGCTTGCTAGTCAATAACGGTAAACTTAATAAGATTATTTAGTTTAAAAGTATGATATGTTTAAATTACAATAAAATTAAGAAGACAATTATGCTGAAACTAAAATAACACTGAATGTCTTTTCATACAGAAAACCTACTCAAATACTATAATTCCTAGATGAAACATTCTTACCACAGTCTACCATTTATTGACTTTTCTATATATCAGCCATTATGCTAAAAGATTCACAGAGAAAATTTAATTTAATCCTCACAACTAATCCATGATGTAAGTATTCGTGTTCTTTTTTTTTATGTTGAAGACACAAAACCCCCGTGAGAGTAAAATAGCTGGACTGACATCAAGAGCAAGAAGTAGAGTCCCAACTCTACCCAGGTCAAAGTCATAGCACTGTATTGATTCATGACAGTACTGTATGCCGTATAACCCCTATCTCCTCGGTAAAGCACTATATACATTTCTCTTGGGCTTAGCTTATCAAACATAATTCTTCCACATAGCTCCCATTTGATATGACTATTAATTCTATATGTTTAGGTTATGTAAAGTTCTGGAAGTTGGATGAATTTATTCCCTTTTCTGTTTAAAAAAATATAGGTTTTTCTTATAGGCAGCCCTCTTGTTGCTTTAGCTATGAGGAGATAGAGCTTGTTTTTATATTTCTGAACCTCAGTTAATTTTATTAGAATTCACATTGTTCATAGAACATTTGTTTCTTACACTGTTTTGCTCATGAGACTAGAATGCAATCTCTTGTAAATGTGACTTTTTTTCTTTTTATACATGAAATTGGAATTGTCTTCCTCAGAATTCTCTTTGTGGATTTGGTAATTTAGTTGGTTATTCAATATTTGAAAAATTCAGTTATTTTCAAGGAGTTGGCCAATTACATAGTGGCAATCTGTAATCTGACACAATATCTAAAATGATACAAAATTGAAAAAATATGATTTTCAGTAAAAAAATATGTCTTTTATATCTTGATGATCATTTGACATTAAGCATGCATGTGATTCACCTTGCTAAAGAAGATAGCAAAATGAATTCTAAAACTTTTAGCAATATTCTCCAAGTAAGATAATTCTTCAGTTTATTTTTCAAGAAAAGTAACTCAAACTGCTCCAAGAAATAACTGTTTTTATTGGTTTTATTACATTAGAGTCTTATATTTACCCTCACAAAATTTATAAAGCCTATAGAATGCAGCTAATATGTAATTTTTAACACAATACTTCAAGCAGAAGAATTATGCAAGACCAGAGTCTATATCTTCATTTACATATGCCCACTGTTTTGAAAAAAATATTATGCCTCTGATAGTATCAGAAAGTTTATCTGCCTACATATAATTAGAAGCATTCCTTGATTCCACTGACGCTCTTGACATTGGTAATAGGTAGATTTATTTGCTTTTAATGTTTACATGTATGGGATTTTTTTAAATTGTTGACACTATTGCAGATATCCTCATTTCCTCCCCCCATCTTTTTCCCCCTCCTCCCAGACCCGGCTCTCCTTTTCCTCTGGCCTTCACCATACTATTGTTTGTGTCTGTAGGTTAGCATATACGGTGATCTTTGGCTAATCCCTTCAGAATGTGTAGAGATTTGGCTTCGAGTGTCCATCATTGTCCTATGGAAAGGCTGGACATTTTTCTTTCAAATTTTGATTTCCTAACCCTATATTATTTTTGTACACAAGGGCACAAAATATGTTTCAAAACACCATTTTTCTTAATATGTAGTTTTGTTTGGTTCATTTAGTTTACAGGAATCATTTTTGGAAAAATAGAATATTAGAACTATAAACTTTTATGGCCATGTTATAAAAAAATGAGCTTAACATTACTATGCAGCACAATCAGGTCCATACTCATAAAGTGAATCACTATATAGTAATTAGCTGCTAATTATTAACACATGGTGCAATAAAGAATTCTTATAGAAAATTGATTAATTAAAGTTACAAAGCATTTTAGATGTTCTAATATTTTGTTGACATAAACAGAAATAATATGATTGAAAGGAATATATACTCCTCAAAAAATAGCAACTACAAAGTCAATATTTCAAAAATAGGAAAATACAATAAAATAGATACCAGAAAACATTGATGTGATTTAAACTGTGGATGGATGGCAAAGAGAAAAATCTATCATAGTAAAATAAGCCATAGTTATCACTATTCTATACAGTGTGTTGAGTGTCATTTAAATGGGTCACTTCTTTAATTCCTTACAGCAATTATTTTTTCTTGTTAATTTTTTTATTGTTGTTCTATTATAGTTGTCCCAATTTTTCCCCCATTGCTCTCCCCTGCAGTCACCCAGGTTCCCACAGGTCAACCCCTGCCCTGTTGTTCATGTCCATTGGTCCTTTATACGTGTTCCTTGAGTAGACTCTTCCCCTTCTTTCCCTGTTATCCACTTCCCCTCTCCCCTCTGGTCATTGTCAGTTTGTTCCTTATTTCCCTGTCTCTGGTTCTATTTTGCTTATTCCATTGTTTTGTTCATTAGGTTCCACTTATGGATGAGATCATATGGTATTTGTCTTTTTCTGACTGGTTTATTTCACTTAGCATAATAGTCTTGACAGCAGTGATTTTTTAGGAATTAGTGGTATGCTATCAGTTATGATATTGCTTCATTAATCACTCTTAGGTTGTAGCTCATTTGTTGGATTATTTCTGTATTTCTAGAAGTAATTTCTTATGACCCAGTCTAGAACCCACTTTTTGGGTTCTTCCAACTATTTTATAAGCATCTAATTTCTGTGTTAGAGTATTTCCTGATTTAATAACTACCTATAGTTGTTTCTTTTTCCTGCACTGAACTGGATTAATATACAGTTGAACCTCAGATCTCAAACAATTAATTCAAGAAAACTGTTCAGGAAACAATTTGTTCAAAAATCAAAATCCCTTTGTTGCCTGACAGACATGTGACTGATCATACAGATATCACCATGAAAGGGTTGTCATGCTGACGGTGGAGAATCGAGGCCTGAATTTTGTTAGACAACTGAGACATTCTTTTCCTTGGGCAAGTTGGTCAAGAAATGAATTGTTCAAGAACTGAAGTTTGACTGTAATTGCTAAGCTTTGTTTGGTCTCAGGAGAACAAAAGAGAAAACAGACCAGTTATGTAGCCTAATCGAGAGCCAATAGTGACATAGATGGTCTGTCCACTTAGAGAGATTTAGAAATGGTTTGATTTATTATATGAGGTACTTTGTTGTTGTGCTGAAGTCATTTGTAATCAATTGAGTTTGTGGTGTTGAGATGGAAAAGAAAGTAAAAGGAAATATTGTCAAATCAGTATAATAAGTTGAAACCTATTTTTGATTTTTGACTACTGACAGATTTCAAACCCACCCACCCCCCATTTCCTTTCTGCCTCAGAGCTGTCAGGCTGGTAGGAAAACCCAGAGAAGTCCTCCCTCCCTTGTTGACAGCAGGAAGTTTAATTCATGTAAGCCCCAACTGGACTGGGAACCTTCACACCGTTATCCTACACACCATAAAAATCACAACATGCTTCTTTCCCTGTTCGCTCAAGCCATTTTCAGGCTAGTTTGAGAGTCGGCCCTGCTGTCCATAGAAAATACCATTATGTGAAGAAAAGAAAACCTTTCCATACTTTCCTCGTACAGATATGGCATCATCAGTCTCAATGGCTGAACCAAATTCAGGGAAGAGCTCATTCACAGTATTGTTGTGACCCCAGCAGTCGGCACAGTGAACAGGGTAGCAGGTGCTCTGGATAATGACAGCTGACTCTGGGAGTCTTCTATGGCTATGGCCTGCTAATTGGATCTACTTCCTGTCGACAAACATTCGCTTTCAACTCTGTTGCTCTGTGCTTCATCGATTGGTCACTACTGGGCCACTGTTAATAGATTTAAGCTACCTAAGTCAGAAATTTTAATAATTGATGAAGAGAGACAGTAGTATGAGAGTGGGGCCGTTTTTAATGTACCTTTCATTGTGAGTCTTTGCCCAGATGTATTTCTGCATCACAAATTAAATTATACCAAGAACTGTCAGAAAAAAGTCCAGCCATTGATAATATAATGAGAACAGTTTGTGCAACATCGATGTAACCTGGCAACCAATGAGAATGGACTGGAATATGCATGTGTGAACAATGGTGACTTCACTGTACTAGTCAGTGGGGGTAGTAGACACTTTTGAGTGAGCATGTGTACTGTGTGGCCGTCACATTCAAAATGACTGAACAAGTAAAGCAACAAATCTGCATCAAATTTTGCGTTAAGCTTGAACATTTTTCCGTGGAAACTATTTGGATGATTCAGAAGGCTTTCAGGGATGATATAATGTGTGCAGCACAAATGAAAGTGTAACACAATGCTACAAAGGTTGTAAAAAGTCTGTTGAAGGTGATCCATGTTCTGGAATTCCTACATAAAGCAGAACACCTGAAAATGCTGAAAGTGTAAAAACTGCAATTAACAAAGATGGTCAGTTGATAGTGCAAGACCTAGAAGCTGATCTGGGGATTCCAAAAACTACTGTGTCCAAGATTTTGACATAAGATCTTGGCGTGAAATGTGTCATTGCAAAAGGTGTTCTGCAGCTTCTGCTACTAGAGCAGAAGGAGCATCCTGCTGCAGTTGCTAATGATTTGATTCAGACCACTAACAATGAATCAGATTTCCTCAAGAAGGTCATATCTCTGAAGGGGACTGAGATGTCTTTGTCCTATGTATAATGTTTCTTGTATCTTCTATCTTCTTCAATAAATATCTCTATTTTCCCTAGTACCTGGATGGATACTTTCTGGACAGACTGCATATATCTCAATTCTAGAGTAAATTGTGAAAAACGCTAATCTCAGGAAAAATATTATTACTTTGTAATAATTGGTAGTGTCTCAGAAATGTATCCCCCATTTCTAATGTGCTCTGAAGGAAGAAAATACATGCAATATATAAATATACATACTGAAATATATGGTCCAGTTGGGTAGTTGCCCCTGTGAAAAAGCAGTTAATATGTGGCATGCTGAAGTCATAGTCTTTAAAATAGATGGTGCACTAGAACCCTACCAAGTGCCTGAGCTGCTGCTGCTCATGCCTCTGTTATAACAAAGCTCCTGATATTCTAGGTCATAGGAAAAGACAATCCAGCACACGTAGCAGAGCAAACCCACCTCAGGCTCAGTGCCCTTCGGTGAAATAAAGCAACCATATCCATGAGGGAGATTTTTAACCCTGACAATATTGATTTGAGATCTTCTAGAGGAGAGAACATACAAAAAAATGGACGTGGTAGTGATGAGCTCACTGTTATATCCAGGAAGAACAACCTGGCAAACAATTAAACTAATAAAAATCCTGGATATGGGGGTGGGGAGGAACACAAACCCGAAAAGAAGTCCACAACCTGACTCAATAAGAAATCCAAAATTTGCTGACAGAAATCTATACAACAACAGAAACAGGATCTGATCCCCTTTTGCACTACAACACCATTTCTGAATTAACTAACGTCTGCTAAAATGCACTAATTGGCAAATTTTCATTGTCTTAATTGGTTTGAGCTCAAGGGATAGTTATACTTGGAGATCCACTAAACTTAAATAGGGTAACTTCTATACTCTTAGTGAACAGAAAATAGAGGATGAGCAGGTATGTCTCACCTTAATTGCTAGAAATATTGCCTTGCCTAAATTCCTCATACTCCCTTTGCCCTAAAATATGCTATAATGGGAAGGAGCATCCAGACCTAATCAGTAAAAAAAGTAAAATTAAATTAAGTTGCCCTGGCTGGTGTGGCTCAGTGGATTGAGTGCCAGCCTGTGAACCAAAGGGTTGCTGGTTTGATTCCCGGTCTAGGGCATATGCCTGGGTTGCAGGTCTGGTCCCCAGTGGGGGGGGCTCGTAAGAGGCCACCACATATTGATGTTTCTCTTCCTCTCTTTCTCCCTCCCCTCCCCTCACTTCTCTCTAAAATTAAATAAGTAAAATCTTTAAAAATATTAAATTAAGTCTTTGGCACTTAAAGTCAACTTAACAAAGAAGAATCCCATGGATCTTGGTGCTGCCTCCCCTCATTTTTTAATAGGTAATTAAATATGTATGGAAAGCCCATATGAGTATTTCTAGAGTATATATCCCTGACCTCCAGCCCAAGCTAGGAAAATTTAAACATAAGTAGTTAGAAAGATCAAACTAAAGTTTGACTTCATAGTTGTCAATGTTTTTATCAGATCAGAAATATAATGTTGAATATAAGGCTGAATTGGTTCAACTAAATTTGTGCATTTAAGCTTTGTGTATATACTACAACTGTGATTTCCTAGACTAAATCATAGAACAGTTGTTTAAATTAGAGCTTTAAACAAGTTGTGTTTTAGTATTGTTTAATCAAGCTTCATTTTTATAGTTTCACCTAAAAATCTATTTATTAGCCCATGAATTATTAGTCAAGTAAATATATATACATACACATAGATAACATATATACATATATATACATGTATATATACATGTATGTGACATTATTTAAAATTTAAAATTAAAAGTTAAATGTCTTATAATTAAGATTAAGAATGGGTGAATCTAACTTTTCAGGCTATTGCATGTTATTGGAAACCTAGGGGATGAATTTCATATTTGGTTCTCAAATACGCCCCATATCACTCACAATTCCTGGATATTTGAATTGGTTATTTTACTTGGAAAAATGTGTGTCATTTTCACTATGGCTATGAAGCAATATGTTTGAGGTCAATCTGCTCTTACCAGGGAGATTCATTCTGGGAGGGCTGAGATTTGTGAAGTTTCTAGACTCTACCATCCTTTCCTACATCACATATGCTTAGCAATGGCTTTTGTCATCATTCTGTAAGAACATCTCATGGCAGCTGCTTAATTAGGATCTGATGAAATGTCAGAAACTAAAGAAACTTAAGAAGCACTCTGAATAAAAGAGAGAGATAAAATTGCTTATTCCACTAATAACTTGTCATAAGCAAATGAGTAATTCCCTGTATTCCTTCAGTGCTCTCTGATATCAACTACGGCTCTCTCTGTGTCTGGCTGCTTGCAGCTGTTCCTTCCCTGCAGAGATGGGTTCTTAGCATCACCCACACCGCCATAACGGGTCATAAACTATGCTTGATTTCTGGTGACAGCTATGGTATTTGCTGGTCATTATTTTAACAATTAACAAAATTAGAGTAACATTGGGATCGAGCCTATGTGCCATCCTAGATGATTTTTTTTTTTATTTTTTTGCTATGGTGGAGCAGAGACTTCTCTCACCCCTTGGATACAGAATGAGTTTTCCTTTTCTCTTAGACTATCTTTCCTCTGAAGTATTCTCTCTTGTTAATGGCTCAAAGCATATACGTAGGATGCGTCACAAACATTTCTAATTTCTCACTCATTTCATTTTCTTTAGCCCTCCCTCTTATCACTGTTCACCAAGGGGGACAGTATAACCACAAAAGAAAGTTCTGGGAGAGGTGTGGGTTCTCCTATCATCCCCCAAGACTAATAAGTATTCCAAGCCATAAATGTAAATTAGCATTATGATCACAGAACTAGTCCGATGGAAATCTTTCTTTTTTCCAGTGGGAGCTAAAAAATTTAATGGTTAATGGTAGTGTTCAGTTAGGGAACATTCTTGACTACAACACAGAAATAACTCTAACTAGGAAATTTGTAGTCACTGAATATCTAATTTATTCATTTAGCAAACATTTTGAGAAGTTACTTTGGGTAAGATACTCTCCTAGCTACAAGGATGCAATGATGAGAAAAATTGACAAAAATCTCTGACTTGCAATATTTGACAATCCTTGCAATACTTATGGCTGACTTTATGAAATATATGTATTCAGCTACATATTTTGTTTTGTAGTTCTTCCTCCACTAAATTTAAGAATTTATGAGGGCAGGGAATTATCTGACTTACTCATACCTCTATCTCCAGTGCCTGTATTAATGTCTGGCATGGAGATATATTGGTTTTGAGTAAAAGAATAAATAAATGAATAAAATTCATCTGGGTGAAATTAGAGTCTCCTCTAATTTCTGAACATGGACTTAGGGAATGCTGGCTGCCCTACTAGATAACTCTAAAATCTTAGAAAAGTTTAAAACAATAAAACATGTTAATATATTTATACATGTTAAATATTTATTATACATTGGCTGGGATCTCTGCTCTATATGTCTTCACTCTATAGTCAGGACCGATGATGTAGCACTATCATCTCTGCCAGTCAGAGAGAGAACGGTGAAGGGCCTCACACCATTGAGCAAATGCTCCATAACACAAATGATATACAACAATATTTCTCCCACCTTATTATCCAGACCTAGTCACATGATCCTACCCACATATAAAAGCAATGGAAAGTAATCTTCCAATGTACCCAAAAAATAGCTATATGTACTTCATGAGCAGCATGAATTATTACCACATATATATATATATTTAATATATAGATCTATAGATGTTATGGAGTAAAATAAAACAGGAGACTTGAGCAGAAATTTTAGGTTCAGGAGTGCAATTTAAAATAATACATCAAGGAAGGTCTAACTGAGATGTTGACACTAAACAAAGAAGTGAAGTAGGTAGAGCAGTGAGATGTAAGGTCATCTGTGAGGCAGAGATTTCTAGACAAAGGGCAGAGAAATGCAAAGGTCTGAAGATACAGATCTATTTGTGTGTTCCTGGAATACCAAGGGGGAGCTAAGTGTCTCTGGAGGGGAGTGCCCTGGGGGAGTGTAGAGAGAACTTTATTAATGATCTTATTAACCAATGCCACCCTAATAATTTAATACAAATGGGTGAAAAAGTTGTACCTATGAACCAGATCATGTAAAGCCACTCCAAAGGTTTGAATAGGAAGTAAAATGATCTTTCCTACTCATTAACATTGACTTGCTGTTGTACTTTGTTGACAATAGGCTGTATAGGGTTAGGGTAGAAATGCAAAGAACAGTTACAAGGCACTCGTCCAAGCAAGAGACATAACAATCTTGAATCACGTTCATAGCAATGAAGCAAGTGAGACAGCTGGATTCCAGTTTTATTTTGAAGGTTGAACCAACATAGTTTGCTGATAAAATGTGTGTGGGCAGAGAAAGAAAGTCAGAAATGAAATAATAGGGTCTTATCCTGAGAAACCAAAAAATCCAGCATTATGCTAAGTGAAGTAAGCCAGGCAGTGAGGGACAAATACCATATGATCTCACCTTTAACTGGAACATAATCAACACAAGCAAAAAGCAAGCAAAGCTTAACCAGAGACATTGAAATTAAGAACAATCTAACAATAGCCGGGGGGGAAGGGGGAGGGGACAATGGGGAGAAGGGTTTTCAGGAATCACTGTAGAGAACACATGGACAGAACCAAGGGTGGGGAGGGAGGCAGGGAAGGGAGGTGGGATTGGAGGGGGAGGGGAGGGGAGAGTTTGCAGACAACTGTAATTGAATAACAATAAATTAAAAAAAAAATCCAGCTTGTCCTAAAAGCTCTAACTTTAAATGTGGTTACTTGGCCCTCCATTGCTACTATCCCCACTCTACCACCTGTTAATCTAAAAATAAAAAGCCAAAATGAGAGACAATAAGTGTTTATTTGGGATTAAAATGAATTACAAATTGAGAAGCATAGATTCAAGCAGAAATGCAAATAGTATCCCAATAGGATGAAGGCAAGAGGTTTTATAGAAAAAGGAAGGGGATGATACATGAATAGAAGAAAGTAATTTCAATTGATGTTAACAAGTTGAGTTACTGTTTTAGCTGTATATGGCTGGTTACTGATTCTATCTTCAGAAAGGATATCCTTAGTCATTAGTCCTCATAGTCAAGTTGTCTGCTTTTTCTGTTGAATTACAAACTGTTGTTTATGAGAAAATGTTGGTTTGGCCCAATTCAGAGATTCTTCTGTCCAGTTTATGCATTACGAAGGTTCAAGGAGCAAGACATACAAGCCAGTTCCTCTGGAATGGCCGTTCTGGCTCCATTTTAAAACGTCTCTACTCAGGTCACCTTTTCACATCCTCTTGTCCATGTAGTCAACATCTTTCCAGAACCATCGCATCAGCCTCCAACTGGTATAATTCTTTTCACTCCTTCACTAAGAAGTTAATTCTACAGATAGTAACCCAAGTAAATTTTTTAAAACAAAACATTTCCTATGACACGCCCTAAATTTCCAAGTCTTTGCTTTGAATTTCAAAGGTCCCTCATGATGTGGCATTTGGCAACCACGGATGTAATTTATTCGAAATCAATTGTTTGCTTTGCTCACTCAGCTCCAGTGAAACAGCATTTTTGTTATATGAACACAACACATAGTTTTTCCAGGTTTTTCCCTGCTATTTTCTGTGCATGGAACACTGGTTCCCTCAAGTACTTTTAAAGACCCTACTCACCTTTGTGATATCTTCACGCTGTTTCTGAAGGTTTGCTCTAAAATGCTTTCCCCTCACCATCTAGGGGTGTCCAGCCTTTTGGCATCTCTACACCTCATTGGAAGAAAAGAGCTGTCTTGGGCCACACATTAAATACATTGCAACACATAATCACAACAAATCTCATAATGTTTTAAGTATATTTATGACTTTGCATTGGGTCTCATTCACAACCATCCTGGGCTGCCCGTGGCCTGCAGGCCGCAGGTTGGATGCCCCTGCAAAGGATACTGTCAATGATGCCAGGGCTCAGTTTGAATGTACCAGGTATATAAATTGTTGTGTTTGGCTCCTTAGTACTCAGGATTCTAGGATTTATAACCCAATACACTGGACTGAAAATATTAATAGAGAGGTTCATGCATCAAGGAGTGAGAGAAAAGGGGTGAGTCTTTTCCATGTATTCAAATAGTAATCCATATCCTTAGTGTCTATGGAACTAATTATGTGGATATGTTGAATGTCTGAGGAAGTTGTATGTTCTGTGTTCAATGATATTATTACCTAAATCTATCCACTCATGCTACTTTTTCACTTTAGTCCTATTTATTTTCTTTGAAATACTCACAACTGACTTCATTAAAAAATTAGTCAAATGCATATTTGGTTTTGTGTTTCTTCCCCCAATAAATTTAAGAGTTTATGAGGACAGGAAATTAGCTGACTTGCTCATACTTCCCCGTGCCTGCATTAACACCTGGCATAGAGTGGGCACTCAGGATGTATTGGTGTTGAGTGAAAGAATAAATAAATGAGTAAAATGCGGGTGGGTGAAATTAGAGTCTTCTACAGTGTTCCACTTTTTGAAGTTTAATTTAAGTAGTAATCTGGTGAACTGCTGGAAACTAGAGATGTCATAACGTAGCCAGCACCATGAATGAAAAGGGAAAAGATTCAATTACTGATACTGTTAATATCTTGACAAAAGCAATTGCATTCTGCTGACATCCTGAAACAATTTGCAGAGTTCAAATATTGTTGTCTAGAAAATAGAATAAAGGTAAAGATAAATCCGCAGTATAAGCCTTAAATAATGTTTATCTACTTTCTGTATGAAAATGTGTGCTTGGGCCATGCTGTTAAATTCTAAAAATGAATGTGGGAAGTAAACATTCTTCCAGAACATAATCTAAGCAGGGAATTTAATGAACAATTTTGGAAGAAAAATTGAAACCCCGTAGGCTCACTAATTGCAGATAGTATTTAAAAATAGCATTTAAATCAAGAAGTAACACTTTCTTTTAATCCAAACCTATACATTGAGTCAGAATACTGAATACTATGGGTTGGTTTATCAGAAAGTTCCCCAAGGACTCTGGCAGTTGCAGCCTTATCAGCGATGTAAGTATAGCCAGATTATTAAAAATATGGAACCTGGGTGATTTGATCCTGTGTCCTATGCTAAAGAAAGTTTTGAAATTTTAATTAACTTTTTAAAAAGTGTATCTGTTACAGCATAGTTTTATCATATACTAAGTAACACTCTTAGGTTTCAAATGTATTTATATTTTCATAAGTGCATTCCAAATTTTAATAAATTAGCTGAATGAAAAGTTGTAAAGGCAAGAGTAACAGAACATTCTGGAAACAACTATTTTTATGTTGATACGGGAAATAATTTCAGATCTCAATTAAGAATGAAGAATATAGTTGACGGAAGAGCAAATTTGACATGATGTGCTTTCAAAATTTCAACATGGGCCAGTAACAACCGAAATAAGAGCCTCATGAATAAAATTTAATAAAATTGGCCCAACAATTTTATTACATGGAGTATGGTAAAAATTCAACTTAGTAAATGAAGCCTGCTTTACCCCTATTTTAATGACAAGATCACAAGAGGTCAAGGTAAGAGAAAACAGTAGAACAAATATTATACCTCTTGTTTGTGATTTCATATACTTTTAAGGGATACTGTCAGTGATGCCAGGGCTCAGTTTGGACCTACCAGGTATATAAATTGCTCCGTTTGGCTGCTTTAGTACCCAGAATCCTAGGATTTATAACCCAATACACTGGGCTGTAAATATTTATTAATAGGTATATGCATCAAGGAGTTATGAGAAAAGTGTGAGTCTTTTCCTTGTATTCAAATAGTAATCCATATCCTTAGCGACTGTGGAACTATGTGGATATGTTGAATATCTGAGGAAGTTGTGTGTTCTGTGTCCAACGATATTATTGCCTAAAGCTATTCATATCTATATTAATGTATCTCTATCTATATATGTGCTTGCTATATGTTAGCTTCTGCTGTATTTTTTACTCTCAGTTTTTGATTTCAGGTATGTTGTTCAAAAACACCAATTTGACAAATGTAATCTTCTTTGAATTCATCATGGTCTAATTGAAATGCCCACATTCTTTCCACTATACAACACAACCTCCAAAAGTAGAGATTCAGGTACACTTAACATTTTAGAGATAACCTACCTATAGAAACTTTTTTCTTCCTGGTTGCTACCCATGATTCCACCCTCACTCTCCCTTGCAAAAATAAAACCACATCCCACAAATAATATACACATGAATTGTATAATCTCAAGGTTTTATATAATGTTTTCATTAAATGTTTTATTAAATACTAAAAACTAAATATTATGAATGCTACAACTCATGATATTTTAGGTACTCTGTAGATATACAATATTAAATTACTAGTATTAGTTTGATTTACATTTATAAATCATAAGGAGTTTTACATCACATTTTATATATACTCCTTATATTTGTGACCATGTTATCACTAAACAATTCTGTAGAAAATGATAGTTCTAATATTTATTTTCAGTTGAACTTATGATTGATTGCATTTTGTTCAATAAGAGTAGATAATACGTAAATATATTTGTGTTTCTTGCTTCTCCCTTGACATTGGAATTAGCCTTGATCACTTGGCATGTGTCTCCTTTCAAAATGAGGGCAGTATTTCAATTGCTATTCATTTGTGCCAAATTCTGGCTAAACTGTTTAATTCACATGGACCTGCAGAAATAGTAGCTGTGGGCTTTGTTTGTTCTTGTTCCTGTAAATCACAGGACAAGACAGGTTTTAGGGCACTGTTTGAATCAGTCCCTTGGGTGCCCCTTAACAAATAGGTGTCACTCACCAATGCTGGCTATGATGACTTCCTGATTTCAATTGCACTTTTAGAGGGCTAGGAAAGTGACCTATGGTCTTTCTTGCAGTGGGTCCCAGGAAGATGGGAAATAGTAATTATAGTGTAATAAAGCACACGAGGACTCTATTTAAATGGCAGAATTTGCATTTAAATGGAAATTTCAAAATGAAAACATGTAAAAGCTTGATAGGTACAATATTTAGTATACAGCTCATGCCAGCTGCTAGAAGTAGACTTGGTCGCGTGCCATGGGTGGCTATGCAGAGGTGGGCTTTTGTGCATGTTCAGAGGGCAGGGGCAGAGGATGCGTGAGACTGCAAAGGAAAAGGAAAATTAGCCATAGTTATGACCCATTTTATCAAATTGAATTAATAAGCATATTTTGGTTTTTAAAAGAGAAGGGAATGGATGCTCTGGGGCACGCCAATGTTATGACCTATAGCTAATAAAAATGACTGGTTAACACTCAGGAAATGTAATGGAATTTAACTATCTGAACTGCTCATAGTAATTCTACATCAATCCATTCATTGAAAGTGTTTATATCCTGGACAGAAATTAAAATATATGGAAGTTTAAATACATTTGACAATCAAAAGATACTTTGAAGTTGATGTGAAAATTTTATCATCAAAGTGACTTTTCTGTTCTTTTTAAATAAAGGAGATTCTTAGGAAGATACCTTTGCCAATTTTAAGATGGCAGACGCACTCGCTTTAGTGTAATGCAGGGAATAATGTGAAGGAGAAATGATGTTTAAGGATTGTGTGTTAATTTAACTGCAATGTCTTTTGCTTAGGTAGTGATTTTATTGAATGACTCAACCAATATACCCTATCTAAAGCGGATTATAAAAGGTAATATTTTAAAGATTCCCAATTTATAAAATGTTCTATCAGAATTACAGTTATTGATGAACTATAGCTATAGGTCAATTAATTTTCTAATCATAAGACAAGGTAAAAATGTATACAATTGTGTTTCAATCTTGTCATATGAAAATATTATCCTTTGGCAGCTGAATGAATAAAATATACCTGGCATCTTGTTTCTTAGATTTTACATATTTAAACACAGATATCAACTATTTATTTTTTTGAAAGTTTAAGAGCAGCTATGTGGAAATAATTTCTAAGAGGTAGAATATTTTCACTAAAGGCAATTCAGTATAGTAATTTATATAAGTGAATGTTTCTTACCCTTTCATGTTGTGCTCTTTGTTTAAATTTAATAATGAAAGCAAAAGTGCCAAAGTCACCATGGACAGACTTACCGTATTACTTGGCTTTTCTTTAGCATGTCTATTTCTAGTGTACTGAGCTGTTGGGTAAAAAAGAGATCAAATATATAGGCAAATTTCCGCTACCTAAGTGTGCTTGTGGACTCAAAACTATAGTGATTCCATGAGTTATAAAGTAGGAAAGGACCAACATGTGATCCAGTAGATTTAGCAAGTTTAGAGTGTGCCTAATTACAGAGTAAAAACTTTTGTAAATGCGTCAGTGACCATGTCAGAAACTAACAAATATTGCTAAAAGTTTTAGTTTGATAAAGATTTTTTGGGTGATGCTAGCTTTCTCTCAGAGAGATAAGCGCATTTCTCTTCACAGGATTTGAACCCAATTTATAAGAGCTGTAGGTGTTCTCAAATGCCTGAAGATATGGCTCCCAAGCCTCAAAGGCCTTCAGTGACAGTGGGCTTGCTCCCTTCTACCTGCAATTAGGTCTTCTAATTTTCATTTCATTTATTATCTCCTGAATTGGTCTTGGTATGGTTCTCTAACTCTAATAATAATGGAAGTTAATAAAAAATAAAGAGGGGAGGCTCTAGAAACTTTTATTTATGTATTTATTCATTCTATACTTATTTAAACTTATTAGTATACTTAATAGAAAACTTGGTAAGTATACTTGCTTATACTTGTTAAACTCTTTCTATATTCCAGCTGTTACTTTAGTTACTGGACATACAACACTGTGCATAATAACATTTTTGCATTCAAATGGTATTATCTAATATATATAACATAATGCTAGGTAGCAAAAGCAAATTAAACACACGTTAAGACACAAAAAGATGTAAGTGTGAGAGAAGCATTATTTTCAATGAAGTTGTAGGGGACCTGAATAGATTTAAACAGTTGATTGTGTGGAGGCCTCCTGGACAACTTTTGTGTAGATGTTGCTAAGTGTCCAGAGTCTATACTTTGCTCAGTATTTTTGGTGTTACCACTCCCAGTCAAGCTTCATTTCTTTCTTAATATTTCTCCATTTATTTTGAGTAGAATCTTCTCTTCTTTTACATCTCTGCATTCATATTTCCTCTGGCTCTTTTAGGTCTTTTGAGTTGATTGCAATAACATCTTCTTGGGTTGTCCAATTGCATGAAATTATGTTAGCTGGAATGTAATACATTAACCAATTAAAATGCCAATTGCCAAAGAGATACCCAAAGATATATCTCTGACGAAAGAGGTATCTATGTAAAGAATGACAATTCTAATGAATTACTCGGGTTTAACTCTCCATCACATTTTTACCTCGAGACCCGTACCTGAAACACATGCCTTGATACACCCTCTGTAAGTATTGTTTTTATTTTACAAAGTATCCAAGTCCTGTCCCTGATCACTAGCTACGCAAACTGCTGCTTAATAGCATTAGTTCTCCATCTGTCTACCTGATGCCTGAAAACTCACTGAGACCTTTTTTTATGTAATAAATGTTGTTTACATGGAAACTATAGGCCAGGCCCTGTGCCTGGCTCAGTGATGTCATATTCCAACTGCCTTCTGCAACAATAAGAATCCTGTTCTTAGGGACAACTAAGAACAAGAAATGGGACACCTGTAATAGCATAATCAATAGAATATACTTTAAAAAACTGGCAAATGAAAAACATGATAGAATTAGTGTAAAGAACATTAAAAGCAAATGCTGTTTTCCACATGTTCACAAATCTAGAGGGAAAATTAAGCACATAAATTAAAGACATAAAAATATTAAAAGACCCAAATCAAACTTATAAAAATAAAATTCAAAGTAACTAATACAAAAGCTATAGTAAAGTGTACTGAAAGAGGAGTAGTTATTGAAGCACAAAAAATTAGTGATGTCAAGACAAGAAAATAAACAGGTATCCAAAATGAAAGAGAGAAAAGAATGACTAGGAAACAAACTACGATAAAAATTACAGAATGTAGGTGAGATGTGAGACTTGTATTAGCAGACTAGTATGTTTGCATTTGGATTTCCTCAAAGATAATTGAGGACAGAGCAAATGTTTCAAGTAATAATGATCAAAATCTTCCAAAATTGAAGATAATAACAAAACACTCAAAGAATACTGACCACGAACACTAAACACGAGAAACAGAAAGAAAATACAAAATGTTTATCAAGTTGTTGAAAATCTGTGATAAAGAGAAAAATCCCAAAAGCAACTGGGGGGAGGGATACTCATGTACAAATGAACACATATAAAACTAATAGCTGACTTCTCGAAAATAATGCAAGCCGGAAGACTAAGAGGAACATCTTTGTAGTACAGAAAGGAGTTTTGAAAATTACTGTCCATAGTAGCTGTACCAGCTTACATTCCCACCAGCAGTGAACGAGGGCTTCTTTTTCTCTACAGCTTCTCCAACACTTGCTGATACTTGTCTTGTTGATAGTAGCCTTCTGGTAGCTGTGAAGTGGTATCTCATTATAGTTTTGATTTGTGTTTCCCTAGCTCATGAAGTTGAGAATTTTTTCATAAGCCTGTGGACTATTTGTATGTCTTCTTAGGAGAAGTCTCTGTTCAAATCATCTGCCCATTTATTAATTGGATTGTTTGTTTGTTTTTGTTGTTGTTGAGTGGCATGCACTCTTTATATATTTTGGATATTGACCCCTTATCAAAGGTGTTTGCAAATATCTTCTTCCATTCATTTGCTTGTCTATTTGTTTTGTTGATAGTTTCTTTTGCTGTGCAGAAGCTTTTTTAGTATGGAAAATAGTATGGAGGTTCCTCAAAAAATTAAGGATAGAGTTACCATGTGAGCAAGCAACCCTACTTCTGGGTATCTACCCCTCAAATTTGAAAACTTTTATTTGAAAAGTCACATGTACTCCTATCTTCACTGCAGCATTATTCACAGTGGCCAAGACATGGTAACAACTGAAGTGTCCTTTGAAAGTTGATTGGATAAAGAAGATGTGTTACATGCATACAATGGAATATTACTCAGCCATAAGAAAATACTGCCATTTGCAACAACATGGTTAAATCTTGAGAATATCATGCTAAGTGAAATAAGTCAAACCACATGATTTAACTCATATATGGCATATAAAACTGAAAACAAATAAAGAAACAAACAAACAAAAACTCATAGATGCAGACAACAATATGATGGTTACTATAGGAAGGGGGTGGGGAGTAGTAAAGGGTAAAGGGGGTCAAATATGTGGTGATATAAGCATTTTTGACTTTGGGTGGTAAACACACTATATGGTATACAGATCATGTATCATAGAATTGCACACTTGAACCCTACATAATTTTACTAATCAATTGTACCCCAATAAATGTAATACAATAATAGTCGATCTACATTCTATACCAGAGAAAATATCTGTTTAAAATGAAAGGGAAATACAGATGATTTGAGACATTAAACAAGAGATAGAATTAGAAAGATCTGTCACCAGCAGACATTCACTAGGAGAGATCATAAAGAAATTCATTTAGGTAAAGGAGAATAATATTTAATGGAAACCTGGATCTGTTCAATGTATTGTGGAGAACTAGAATAGTGATTATGTGGATACATATAAAAGACATGTATAAAATCAAATATTTTCAAAAGTTAATTCATTATTTAAAGTAAAAAGTATAATGCATTGTGGCACTTCTGTAAACACACAGGGAATACATAGTTTAGGCTTTGAGAAACACATTTGGTCTTTATTGCATATTCTTCATTTGTGTTTTGTTTTATTTTGTTTACAAACTTTTAAAGTGGCAAAAACCAAAACTAAACTTTGAGGCTCTATAAATGGACCTTGAGAGCTTGTTAGGAGGTTCTAGCAGGGGAGCGCAGCTACTCGTATACCCTTGACCGAAGGTCGGTCCTCTCCTCTAGTTGGGAAGGTCGTCCTCTTCGAATGAGCACGCAGCTTCGGGAGGAACACACATGGATCGGTGAGGGAGGAAGGTGACACCCGCCTAGCCAGCCAGATCAGCTGAATCAACCCTGATGATCAATGGGGTGACAGATGTCGCAGCCAGATCACCCTCACATCCAAAAAATACGCCAAACTTTGAGGCTCTATAAAAACAGATCATGGGTCAGATTTGACAGAAAAGAAGAAAAACATATGCAAATAACAGAAGGGACCAAAAACAAACAAACAGAAAGATGATTTATTTAAAATAAACTATAACAATTTAAATGGTCTAAACACAGGGATTGTCAGATTGAATAAAAATGCAAAACAACACTTGTTTCCTACAAGATACTCACTGTATTTATACAGACACAAGAAGATTAAAATAATGGAAAAAGATATGCCATACTAACACGAACTGAATAAAAACAGGAATGGTTAATTGATAATAGAGGAGATCATATTATCAGGGATGAGAAGGATTATTTTATAACAATAATGGAGTTAATTCATCAAAAATATCTAGCAGTCTTAAATATGTATGCATCTAATATTACCACATCAATATACATGTACCAAATATTGATAAATCTACAAAGAAAAGTAGATACAACCATAATTATAGTTAGAACAAGTAGACAATTTTAGTGGAATGTCCAGAATACTGTGTTGCTTAGAAATATTTGTGACTGATATGTGAGAAGTGCGACTCTGTTAGTTTTTTAGGACTGCCATGATAAAGTACCACACGGATGCCTTAATTAACAGAAATGCGTCGTCTCATGGTTCTGAAGGCTAGGAATCCAAAGTCAAGGTGTGACAGTGTCATGCATCCTCCATCTGAAGTATCAAAGGGAGAATCCTTACGCATTTCCTCCTGGTTTCTGGTGGTGGCCATCAGTCATTGGGAATCCTTGGCTTACAGGACATCACTCCAATCTCTGTCATCGCATGACATTTTCCCTGCATGTCCATCTCTCCTCTCTAAGAACACTGGTCATATTGGGATATGAGCTCATCCTATTCAAGTATGACTTCATCTTAATTATATTTGAAATAACCCTATTTCTAAAGAACTTTGTACTTTGAGGTATGGGAGGTTAAGCCTTTAGGATATCTTTGAGGGGGAAGATACAACTAAACCCACAACAGCAACAATAAAATTTTCTTTAATGTAGGGTATGAATGTAGGGTAAACTGAATTTTAGTTGCATAAGTAATTGTTGAATATTACAGAAAAAGAGAAAAGCCAAAAGTGACTCCAAACTAAGTCACTAGGAAAAATATAAAACCATTAAAAAAGAAGCGATAAAGTAGATAATGTATTTCATTTGGGATATGTTGAATTTGAGCCAATAATGGGGCATCATTTGCCATTTTTGTTGACTGGTGTTCCTCTTACAAGAAGAGAAAGGGGGGTGGGATAAGTTATATTTAAACAAAAACTGTAAAGGTCAAGCACTGGCCCTTTCTGTGCTCTATTCCTATATACTGAATAACAGAATGAACCAGCAATGCTCTAGCCCTTTGCACAGAGGTGGCAAATGAAGCTATAGAATGTTGCATAATACACAGGGAAATGATTCGTTAAAATATAAAGAACTATGTCCATATTCTTAGAGAGTGCTGCATGCACTTAGAGATCCACAGAAGGAAATAAAGACTGATACAATGAGAGAGGAGAAATCATAGTCATGGCACATGCCTGGGTTGCAGGCCAGGTCCCCAGTTGGGGAGGGGGGTGTGAGAGGCAACCACACATTGCTGTTTCTCTCCCTCTGTCTTCCTCCCTTCCCTTCTCTCTAAAAACAAAATCAAGTAGCAAATGGAGCTTCCCTCTAGAAAAAAAAAAGAAAGTTTCAATAAATTAAGATCGAAAACAAGATTATTAGTAAGCAAAAGGGAAAATTAACTATTGATCTTAATATTAATCATTCGTATCCCAAATAAAGAGACAATGATCACAATAAGAAGTACAGCCAATGGGAGGCCTTGTTTGGTTTTCAACGAGAGAACAGTTCTAACGGAATCTATCAGATGAGAGGATCTGGCCTATTCATTCAAAGAAGCTGACAATACATGAGAGAGAAGAGATCACATACTAGATTGAGGGTTATTTACAAAAAACGTATTTTTCTAGCCCATTATATAAGTTTTTCCTTCTGCCATGAATCCATCAGTCTCCCTCCATTACAATGAAATCAAACATTTATTGCATGTATGATATGAAAATATGCTATAATCAAGTATGTTTTGGGGTTCTTTTACCTGTGTAGTAATATTTTAATATATTTTATTGATTATGCTATTACAGTTGTCCCAATTTCCCCCCTTTGTCCCCCTCTATCAAGTGCCGCCCATTCTCTCTGGAAGTACTCCCCTAGTTCATGCCCATGGGTCATGCATATAAGTTCTTTGGCTTCTCCATTTCCTATACTGTTCTTAACATCCTCCTGCCCATTCTGTACCTACCAATTTGTACTTCTTAATTCCAGCCCCTTTCCGCCATTTTCCCCCTTCCCCCTCCCAACTGCTAACCATCCAAATAAATGATCTCCATATCTATGATTCTGTTTCTGTTCTGCCTGTTCGCTTTTTAGATTCAATTGTTGATAGTTATGAATTTATGCCATTTTTTTATAATGCTTTTTTTTTAAGATTGTATTTTTTATTTATTTTTAGAGAGAGGGGAAGGGAGGGAGACAGAGAGGGAGAGAAACAGCAATGCATGGTTGCCTCTCACATGGCCCTCATGGGGACCTGGCCTGCAACCTAGGCATGTGCCCTGACTGGGAATCGAACCAGGACCCTTTGGTTCCCAGCCCGCACTCAATCCACTGAGCTTCACCAGCCAGGCCTGAATTTATGCCATTTTAATGTTGATAGTCTTGATTTTCTTTTTCTTAAATAAGTCCCTTTAACATTTCATATAATAATGGCTTGGTGATTATGAACTCCTTTAGCTTTACCTTGTCTGGGAAGCACATTATCTGCCCTTCTATTCTAAATGATAGCTTTGCTGAATAGAACAATCTAGGTTGTAGGTCCTTGCCTTCCATCACTTTGAATACTTCTTGACTGACCCTTCTAAACTACAAAGTTTCTTTTGAGAAATCAGCCAACAGTTTTATGGGAACTCTTTTGTAGGTAACTATCTGCTTTTCTCTTGTTGCTTTTAATATTCTCTCTTTATCTTGAAACTTTGGCATTTTAATTAAGATGTGTGTTGGTGTGGTCCTCTGCATCCCTCATGTTTGGGACTCTCTGTGCTTCATGGACGTGCATGTCTATATCCTTCACCAAATTAGGGAAGATTTCTTTCATTATTTTTTCAAATAAGTTTTCAATTTCTTCCTCTATCTCTTGTCCTTCTGGCACTTCATGATTCGAATGTTGGTACATTTGAAGTTGTCCCAGAGGTTCCTTACCCTATTCTTTTTTATTATTATTATTTTTCTTCTTGTTGTTCTAATTGAATAACTTTTTCTTCTTTGTGTTCCAAATAATTGCTTTGATTCTCAGCTTCATCCACTTCATTGTTGAGTTCCCTGTAAATTTTTCTTTATTTCACTTAGTGTAACCTTTATTCTATCTGGGTCTTTTTTATGGTGTTGAAGTACCCAATGAGTTCCTTGAACATCCTAATAACCAGTGTTTTGAACTCTGTCTCTGATAGGTTGGTTATCTCCATTTTGTTTAGTTCTTTTCCTGGAGCTTTTTTTCTGTTCTGTCATTTGAGTCATATTTCTTTGTCTCCTCATTTTGGCAGCCTCCCTGTGTTTCTTTCTATGTATTAGGTAGAGTTGCTATGACTCCCTATTTTTGTAGTGTTGTCTATTATAGAAAAGTATACCGTTAAGTTGGATGGGGTGGATCCTTAGGTAATCACCTGGGTGAGGCAAACCATATGAACCAGATAGATGGAATCTCAGACATGGTGTTGCCTCTCTGTGCTGTGTGAGAGGGCTCAGAAAAGAGACAATGGCTGCTTCTCGTCTCTAGAGTTTTTTCAGGAAGAAGCTGTCCCCCAGCACTTGCCCTGATTCCAGACACTTCAGTTTTTCCCTGTATGCAACTGGTACCCTTCTAGATGCTTCCCCCATGTTGGAGTCCAGATGGAGTGAGTCTGCATAAGTATTAATTGCATTGCAGATCTTTTAAGAGGAGATGCCTGAGAATCCCTCAGCTTATTCTGCTACCCCAACCCCCACTGATTTTTATAGCCAGAAATTATGGGGAATTATCTTCCTGGCACTGGAACCCTGGGCTGGTTGGTCTGGTGTGGGACTGGGATCCCTAACTTGTGAGATATCCTTCTGATTTTTATCCAACACACATGGATATAGAACTGCCCATTCTGTGTCTCTGTTTCTCCGCATCTCCACCCCTCCTACCCATCTGAATGAATGTGACTTCTTTAATTCCTTGGTTGTCAGACTTCCATACAACTTGACTTTCTGACTATTCTGGGTGATAGTTGTTTTGTAGTTTAGTTGTACTTTTTTCTGTGGTTGTGTGAGGAGGTTAGCCATATTTACCTATGCCTCCACCTTGACCGTCGTGGTGTAATGTTATATTATCAGATTCAAAAGGGTTAATATAATTTTGAGAAATATTATTACTCTAAATTGTTCTAAAAATCATACCCTTTGGTTTCTAGTATATTTACTTTTTATTCTTTTCTAATTGATCATTTTTAACATATTTAAAATGTTAGATTAATTTTTATGAAAATTTCTTTAGGTAATCCATCATAAAATATGATTTCAGCTACCATTTAGTGAGTAACTATTATTTTCTAGGCAAATATCAACTCATTGAATCATAACAATAACTATATTAAACAGACTTATTCTCATGTTTCAGAAAACCAATGCATGGACAAGTTGTTATATTCCCAAGGTGATGTTATTAAAAAGTGAAATTGGAATGGGAGTTAAGCAATATGGTTTATAGTCCTTATTCATACTTTTTATAGTGCACTGCCTATAATTAAGTCTCAATTTACACATCTTCTTGTGATTTCCAAGAGAGAGTTTTGGAGTAATACTTCCCTTCTTTTTATTGTCTTCTCTGAACTTTAAACATAGATAATTTAAAAAGAACATAACTTAAGGGAATGGAATATGGAAGTGTATGTGTGAGAGAGTATACTTTTGCTCCTCTTTGCCCCTCCAGTGATTCTCAAGTTCAGGCATTAATTCCAGAAATAAAAATTGTACTGCACTTTAATATTCTCAGGTAACTGAACTATGAACTATCTGAAATAGTCAAGATATTACAAGAGATACTTATAAAGGACATGCCAGCAAAGTCTTGACATATATAATGTTAGGGACCTGAGTACAACAATGTCTCAGAGGTAACTGAAAGGTTAATGGAATTGGGATTTGTGTAGACATGACTGATTTTTCTCCTGAAGGAATAAAAGGAAGGGGGGAAGAAGCTGATTTGAACAAAGACCTTTAAGGTCATTCACATCTGCATCTTCCTTTCTTCAGGGCAGTAAAGCACCAGTTTCTTCTATAGTAAATCACTGTAATCTCTTAGAGGAATCCAAAGCTTGTCAGAGAAAACATTGCATGTCCAAGAATAAGCCAAGAGACTAGATAAAATAGTGTGAGGAGAGCAAAAACCAACACTGTGAATCAAGCAAGTCTGAGTAGCATTTCTGTTAAGTCTGTGCCTTCCTGGTGGAAAACCTTCATATTGGATGGTACAAATTCTGGCTCTTGACTGTCATATAAGGATGTATTTTGGAGTAGACTGCCGCCACTGGAGACAACTTAGGTAGGCCTGAAAGTTGGGTGGGGCAGAGTCTCATAGAATCACCAGTGTGGGGCCAGCAGTGTGAGCCAGGATGATGGAGTCTCAGATATGGTGCCTTCCCGAGGGCTCTGTGGCTTTGTTGGGGGAGGGCTCATCAAAAGAACAGTGGCCTCTGCCAGCACCTCTCTCTGGCAGAAACCTGTCCCCCAGTTGTCACACTTTCAGACAATTCAGTTCCTTTCTGTATGTCTGTGGTGCATTCAAGCTGCGGCCCCAGTGCTGTAGCTTAGAGGTAGTAAGTCTGAATAAGTCTGTATGCAGGCCCTGTAAGAGGAACTTCTGGGGTTCCAGGAGCCCTTTGTCTCCTTCAACCTCAATCTCTGCTGGTTTTTACAGCCAGAAGTTATGGGAACTTCTCTTCTTGGCACTGGAACCCTGGGGTGGGGAGCCTGGTGTGGGGCTGGGACCCCTCACTCCACAGAGAGACCTCAGCAGCTGAGATAACCCTCCCACATTTTTCTGCCGCACATGTGTGTGTGCGGTGGGGACCAACCTGATCCATGTCTCTGCCTCTCTTACCAGTTTTGATGTTGTTTCTTCTTAATTCCTTAGTTGAAGGACTTCCTTTCAGTCTTTTTTCAGACAGCACTGAATGATGCTTGTTCTGTAGTCTCATTGTAATTTTGATGTGGTTGTGGGAGGAGGTGAGTACTGTGTTTACCTGTGTAGCCACCTTGACTAAAGTTTCCTTTGTATCCTTTTTAGTATTCATATAAGATTAATTTATTTTCACTTAGTTTTGTATGTTTTCCAGGTAGCTCTTCTCCCAGCTTTCCAACAGAGTCATAAAATTTCTCTCAAAATAGTCAGTAGCATTAATCTGATGGGTTTTTGTTTTGTCATTGTTGTTGTGGTTTATTTCCTGGTTTTATGCATCCGAAAGTTATCCATTCTCCTGTTTTAAACAATCAGTGGCTCTATAGTTCTCTCCAACAAATGTCTGAGGTTTTTGTTTTTTGTTATTCAGGAAAATCCCTTTGCCTTTTTTTCTGTGGGATCCACTATTTCCGGCATGTATTATCTGCCTATTTCTCAGTTGTGCTTCATCTTCATGGAGCATATCTCCAGGAGCTTCAATAGAAAAGGTACATAGGAGGAAGTTTTTATGTACTGTATGTTTGGAATATCTTTACTTTATTTACATTTCATGGACAGTTTACCTAGTGTACATTTCTAAATTTTATCAGAATTTTAAAGGCATCATTTATAATGCCTTTAAGTTAATATGATTTTGAATTTTAATCCTTCTTATTGTAATTTTTCTGTTATTCATTTCTTTCTATGGAAGTTCTCAAGAAATACTCTACCCTGGTGTTCTGATATTTCTGGGTTATGGACTTTGGTATGTACTTTTTAAAATTCATTTTACTGGATTCTCAATGAGTCCATTCAATTATGAGAAAGTCTTCTGTTATATTTTTTAAAATAATCTGTTCTCCTCCTATAATTAGAGTTTAGATCTTCAGGTTTGAGCATTGATTTTTCTCATATGTTTTCAGACATTTTCATCTCTCTTCTCTTTGCCTTATTCTTCTCTCACACTGTCTTTTGGAGAAGTTGTTTAGAAATCATGTTAAAAATAGTGTCATGCTGGTAAACATTTAACAACTGGGTCTACAGCAAAATGTATGCATGTAAACATGCATAGATGTTAGATGTGACTTTGACATAAAGGATGTGTAATTTGCAACTTGTAAATAATAAAATATAAAATACTCTCAATTTTGAATTCCAAATAGTAATCAAGTCTCACAGAATACTTTCAATTGACTTTTGCAGAATTCTTTTATCTGTATCAAACCTGTGATTGCAACTCATAAAACCTTGTTCTGTTATGAATGCTCTTTGATATATTCACTTGTTTTGATAAATAAAACAAAAGTGAAACAGTAAAGTCATATGTTGGAAGCCTCTCTCATTCCTTGTTGAATGGGTACCCATTGGATGAATGTTTCCTCAATTTTTTATGCTATCCATAATGTAAAAACATGATAAATTTTAAGTGTAATATACATTTTAACATTTTATCTATCATTTAAAAATCAAGACATTCTACAAAATAATAAATTATGCCAAGATTTATTTGTTTGCCGATTTCTACAATATACAAATTCCCACTCTGGCAAGTTTCAAGATACAGTCAAATCTCAGATCTTGAATGTCTCTCATCTCTAACAATTAGGTTCTAAACAAAGTTGTTCATGGAAAAAAAATGTCTTGGTTGTTGGACAAAACTTTGATTCTCAACCTCACAACCCTTTCATGCTTATACAGTCAAATTTCAATTCTGAAATGTCTCCTTTCTCAAACAATTTGATTCTCAAATAGCCTTACAGAATGAAATAAGTTCAAGAACCAGGATTCCACTGTACCAATCTGAAATCAATGAATGGGTATGTAGTAAAGGGTGTGTTAAAATTCATTGCTTAAAATGTCCAATAATGACACTTCATGTCAAGATTGTGACTTAGGTAAAGCGGGACATGAATCCTCACATGACGTCAAAATTACAGCTGGACTACAGAACAACCATTATTCAGAACCACTTGAAATCTAGCTGAATGGAAATCCTACAAATAGGGACTTGAAGATAAACCATATTGAGACTAGTAGGAGAGGTGGAGATGTAGAATGAGGTGTTCCCACACCCACATATAGTGGGTAAAAAATGGGATGGATATCTCAACTGCAGAGGGCCTCATGAGGAGTGAATGGCCCCAGCCACACACCAGACCCTTCAGTTCCAGTGTCAGGAATAGAAGTCCCAATAACCTCTGGCTGTAAAAATCAGGGAGAATTGTGGCTGAGTGAGACAGAGGGCTCCTAGAGTTCCAGGCATTCCTGCTAAGGAACCCTCACACAGACTTACTCAGACTGACTCCTTTTGGGCTCCAGTGCTGAATTCAGCAATTTGAAACAAATGAGAGTACATATTTGGTACATATGGGAGTAATGAAATTGTCTGGCCTCAGAGTGAAAGCTGGGGAGGGGCTTCATCTTTCTGCCAAATAAAAGTGCTGTAAGAGTCCATTGTTCTTTTCTGAGACCCCTCTTCCAGAGCCAATAGATGGGTATCATATCTGAGTCTCCATCAACCTGGCTCACATTGTTTGCCCAGCCTTGGTGATTTCATGACACAGTTCCACCCAACTTGCTAGTCCACCCAAGCTGTTTCTGTTGGCTTATCCATACAATGGCCTGTCATATATCATCTTTACAATTTCCTAAAAATCACTCAAACAAGCACATCTGGCCTCAGCATGCCCCATAACTGTCATTAAGTGGCCCTGGTATTGGCACCAGTAACAGCTGGCTTTGGTTTGCAGCTTGGCCTAGCCTGGGCATATTCGATCCCAACGCAAGTAGAAGCCACCTGTACTTTGCTTTGTAGTTCATGCTGGTTAGTTCCAGAGAGAACACAGATGGCAACTGACCTGTGCCTGTACCTTTTGGGAGGCCCCAGAGCCAGCATATCCAATGGAGGGCTTCAGACCACATCAAAAGCACCACCTGACCACCTCCACAAGCGACATACTCATGGAGTGGACTCAGCAGACACCAGAGCCCCAGTGAAATAAATGTTGCTCTGTGAAGTGGGCCCTTGATCAGCTGATACACCATGGTAATTAGAGGTTTGTGGTCAGTGATCACAACCAGTCTTTGTAGACGATTGCCATGAGGGTAAATACCTCCTGTTGGTGTACCAACAGTAATCAGGCTCAAAGACAACAGGAGGGTGTACACAACCCACATGGAGGGGGTGTACCTGGAGTGCCCAGCTTGAAAATTCAGGCAAGTTGTGCCACTGGACCCTACAAAACACCTACTATATGAGGCCATTCTACCAAGCTTGGGAGATGTAGGAGCTCTACTTAATACACAGACACAAACACAGGGAGGCTGCCAAAATGAGGAGTCAAGGAAATGTTCCAAATTCCAAATGAAAGAACAAAACAAAACTCTAGAAAAAGAACTAAACAAAATGGAGACAAGCAATCTGCTAGATGTAGAGTTCAAAACACTGGTTAAAAGAATGCTTAATGAATGTAGTGAGATCTTCAACAGCATAAAAAAAGAACCATTAAGAAATAAAGGATACACCAATTGAAATGAAGAATAATTTGCAGGGAATCAACAGTAGAGTACATGTAGCTGAGAATTAAATGAGTGATTCTTAATATAAGGAGGCACAAAAAATACCTAAGAAGAGCAAGTCAGAACAAATCTGATGACCCTTGAATCTCCAGCTCTATATTTCTTTTCTGAATTCTGAACTTACTTGATGTCTGTATTTTGAGACATCAATTTGAATCACACCCTTCAAGTTGGAATGCCCTTTATACTCTTTCAAGAGTATCTAATTACATTGATATCTAGCTTCTGCAGACCACATGCATTCTATTGTTTATATATATATATATATATATATATATATATATATATATATATATATATATCAATAAACATTTCATCTTTAGGATTATTCTCTAAAATGATTACATTTCCAATGTCCGGTGCAAAGTTAAGTTGAAAGAGCAATGCCTCAGAGTAGGTCATGGTAAGTAGCACAAATCTGGTTCACTGCAAATAAATAAAATTTTATTGGGAAGAAAAAACAATTTAATTTGTTTTCTTGTTTTCTATGGCTACTTTTGTGCTGCAATGACAGAGTTAAGTAGTTGCAACAGGAATCGTATGGCCTAGAACACCTAGAATACTATTTGACCCTTTGTAGAAAATGTTTCTTGTTCCCCGGTTTTGACACTGGCCCAGGCACCTCATTTGCATGTGCCCCATGGTGTTGAACTTTGTGAACTCTAAAATCCATGCCCTTTCACGTTCCTCTATCGTGTGTTTATTAGGTTAGCTGTGTCTGGCTTTGTAGATCCAGACTGCATTAGCATTTATGTCAATAGTATGCATTTATTTTTTGGCTTTTTCCTTTTCCCTTTTGAAAACATTAAATAAATATGGTATCCTCAGAAAAGCAAATATTAACTGGAACAAGAGTGGAGAATCAATTTTTTCTGTCTCTAATTTACTTTGCCTGCTTTACCTAAAGTTAAGGAGGGGCTCTCAAGTGATGCTAAGTCAAAATTCAGGACACACTAGCAGACCTACAGTTTTCATTTTTTTCTTATCTCAAACATCTTTGGCAAAATACACTGCACATCAAAATGGTAGTCATTTTTAATATCACTTGTTTTATTTCAATCTGTAAGGAAAATGTCATCATTTATTATATATAACATATTTTAGTTATTTAAGTGTAGCAATTATTTTTGGAAAACTTGTACCTAAGAGGTAGAATTTTATATAAACTCAGTGATAAATTAATGAAGTTGACCAGGGAAAAATTGGAGGAACACATACGATTTCTACAAAAAATATTTCTCAGTAAAGGAATCTTGAAATATGTGACAGTGGCCCTGGCTGATGTGGCTCTCTGTATTGAGTGCTGGCCTGAGAACCAAAGGGTCACTGGTTCTATTCCCAATCTAGGGCACATGCCTGGGTTGCAGGCCAGGTCCCCAGTAGGGAGCATCTGAGAGGCCACCACACATTGGTGTTTCTCTCTCTTTCTCCCTCTATTCCCCTCTCTAAAAATAAATAAAATCTTTTTAAAAATACATGACAATGAAAATACAGAATGCAAAACTATTGATATTCAACTACTTTCTTCCTTTGCATAATTTGTACTTACATTTTTTACTAATCAATTCCTTCTTCCTACTTCAATTTAAGCGAAAGTGTGCAAGTGCGCACAGATAGAGGTGTGTGCACAGCAAACACTTTTGTATGCGTGTGCTTTATTTTTTTCAGAGACAAATTTCCTTTTTGGCCCTTAACTAACAACAACTTTTAATGTCAAATATTTGTTTTTAATTACCTTAACGATTTTCCAAAATTGTTGCAAGCTGGCTTTTGCTAGAGACACACTTTTAAATGTAATGTGACCAGGCTTTATTTTCTTTATTTTGATCAGAAAATATTTTCAAATCTGACATACAGATTTCATCCACAGGAATTACTCTGCCTGTTACTTAATGAAGTGGGTGTGATTGAAAATTAAACATTAGCACTGTCGTTCATTTTGACCTCCCCTGAGAAGAGCTGGCAATAACTGTCTCTGTTTCAGGCTGATTTATTCAAACCCTAGCTGCTGTCTCCTTATAACTACTTAAGAAAAAGTACTCTTTAAGTATCTATTATGTTCACCAAAACATATCTACATAACTTTTAGATAATATATTTCCAAAATACTAAGTGACTGGTTCTTAATTTTACATTCATTTGTTAAATTGCTCTATTTATTCTAGATTTTACCACATGAACTATTTGAATTTCTTTCTTTTTATGTACAGAAAGAAAAAAATAATGAAAACCAAAACCTTTTTTTTTTTTTCATTTTGTTTCAGTTGATTAGGTTTCTCTTGAAATGTAATTCCTGGAAGTGTTTGTGCAGCATAAAAGCCTGTCAATGTGGGTTGCAGAAGAAAATCTCTTTCGTTTTTAAAATCAGAGGAAGGAGTCCATAGTGTATCTTTTACTTATCAGTACACGGTAACTTATTTGTTTCTAAACTATCTAATAAAAATGTATTTTCCCAGTCAGAATTAGTTCTACTCATAATTAGTTGAGTTGCCTTGGTGCTCATTGCATTATATATTTTTGAATACTAATGATGTTGAACTTGGAAAAAAATAATCTCTTCCCAAGTGTTCATGCTTTAATTTGTTCACTATTATGAATGCATCTCTCCATCTGATGGAGTCTTGTTATAAATTGTATGATTATGTAGTAGAAGGCCTTTCCTTTCCTTCATTACTTAGAATCCTTTCTATTTCTCTGTCATTGTTTCCTTTGCTCTGGTCCAAATTTTACTCATCTTATTCTTCTGATCACTTAATTAATTTGAGGACTTACATGGCAAATCTTTTCCCAGAGCCTAACCAAATGTTGATCTTTGATATACAAGGATTTTACTTAGTGCTTCATAATTTAACCCAGAAACATCCTTAAAAAATATTAAAATGTTTGGAAAACATATGTGTTTGATATAGTGGTAATCCTCAAATTTAGAATTCGTCAGAGAGTGGAAGTGACTTTCTAAGTCTCTATACTAAGAAGAGAGCTCAGATAGTGGTTCTCAGCACCCAGGGAGTTGATTGATTACCAAAAATCTGACTGTTAAGAGTTATACAGTTTCCATGGGCCCCAGTAAATTGTGAGGAAAAAAATTGGTGTATCAGTCAGGGTCCTGACCAGAAACAGGTGGTATATTCAAGATGAGTAATTTCAGCATAATTTTTTAAGGGCCTACGTACAAAAACGATGGGCAAGTTGTGAGAAAACCTGAAAGGACAGTGCAGTGCCACTGGGCTGGGGACAGCAGCTCAAGACTGCCATGCTTTAGCCACAAAGACAGAAGAGGGGGGGAGTTGTGTGGAGGAGGCTGACTGGAGGGGAGCTGTGGCCCTTCAACTAGGGGTGTTGCCCCCAAGAGCAACCCCGAAGGACACCTTCAGTTTCCTTTTCCCTCTTCTCTGATCTCCACTTGGTGTTTCCTGTTTCTCAGACCTGAACTGAAATAAGGGAGCCAGAGGGAGGAGCAGGAGGTGTATGAAGTCAGCCTCTCAGAGCCCAGGACAGAGTGAGCACAGAGCTGGAAGGGCACAGAAGGTGCTCGGCACACCCAGCATAGTTATTTGTTTTACTCCGTCCCCCTTTGTTAGCAGTTGTGTTAAACAAGTTAGTATACTTTAATAACAGGCACGCCATTTATTAAATATCACTTAAGAAAAAGTAGTTGGTAAAATAAGTGAAGTAAACAGTGTATGAAAAATTAAAAAAATGACATATAAAAATAGAAATCAAGAAGAAAATAAAAGAGAAACAGAGGTGATATTCAGGTACATGGCTTCAAATTTTTTCTGCGTTTTACTTTCAGTTGTTCATTATCTTTAAGTTTTACAATACGAGGTCTCTCCAGAAGGTATCCAGCCGTGTAATAAGAACAATACAGACATTTACTGAAGAGGATACAAGGTACAAGAAACATTGTACTTAGGACAGTGATACCTCAGTCCCCCACCTTGGGACCTCACACAGTTCTCCTAATCACCATCAGCTGCCTGTTGTAGTTTCCGGAATCTCACTGATGATCTGAAATCTCTTCCCTTTCAAAGGTGATTTTAGCTTAGGGAAAAGCCAGAAGTTGAAGGGTGCCAAATCTGGGCTGTCGTGGGTCTGAGTCACCTAGGTGATTTGGTGTTTAACCAAAAATCTCTGCACGAGCCGTGATGCATGAGAGGGCGTGTTGCCATTAGGACGCTGCCAATCACCTTTGGCCTTCACCTATGGACGTTGCCCGTAGCTGTGGCCTTCTGAATCATCTGAATAGTTTTTGTGAAGGACTATTCAAGCTTCATGCAAAATTTGATGTAGAACCATTGCCTTACTCACTCAGCCATTTTAGTGCAATGGCCACACAGTACACATGCTCACTCAATGATGTCTATAGCCCCCACTGACTAGTACAGTGAAGTCATCATTCGCACATGCACATTCCAGTCCACTCTCCTTGGCTGCCAGGTTACATCGATGTTGCACATACTCTTCTGTTATGTTAACAATGGCTGACCTTTTTCCAGACAGACCTCACATATTTATAACCTTATCTCAAGTATGCGACTCTTTAAATTTTCACTAAGCATTTGACCAGTTTATATTTATTATTATCAATGTGTTTTTTAATTTGAAATTTTCATTTTGTGCCTTCTCTTTGCTTCTTTTTCTCTATCTTCTTACCTTCTTTTAAATTAATTATTTTGTGCAATTCAATTGTTTTCTCTTTACTTGTTATGAAAGTTATATCTATTATTTTAGTAA